>JAGVVM010021523.1:0-29470 GCA_019149425.1 Psidium friedrichsthalianum
TTGATAATGCCGGTGAATTTACTTCCCATGCTTTTGATGATTATTGCATGTCCATTGGGATAAGCATTGAACATCATGTAGCATATGTTCACACACAAAATGGCCTCGCAGAGTCATTAATAAAACGTCTTCAATTAATTGCAAGACCTTTGCTAATGAGAACAAAGCTCCCAATTTCTGCTTGGGGACATGCTATTTTACATGCAGCCGCATTAATTCGCATCAGACCTATGAATTATCATGAGGTCTCCCCTTTACAATTGGTTAATGGTCAAGAACCAAATATTTCCCATCTAAGAATTTTTGGATGTGCGGTATATGTGCCAATTACTCCACCACAACGCACAAAGATGGGTCCCCAAAGAAGGATGGGAATCTATGTTGGATATGAATCTCCATCTATTATTAAATATTTAGCACTATTGACAGGAGATTTGTTTACGGCACGATTTGCCGATTGTCATTTTGATGAAACGACATTTCCAACACTAAAAGTAGAAAATAAGCAGTCGGAAAAGGAAATTATCTGGCGTGAGTCATCATTGTCTCATTATGATCCTCGTACAAAGCAATCTGAACTAGAAGTTTAAAAGATTATTCACTTGCAAAATTTAGCAAATCAAGTGCCATATGCTTTTACTGACCCTAAGAAAGTGACTAAGTCATGTGTTCCAGCTGTTAATGCTCCAATTAGAATTGATATCCCTGAAGGACAACCTAAGATTGCCAATGAGCCTAAACTGCAAGTAAAACGCGGTAGACCTGTCGGTTCCAAAAATAAAAATCCTCGGAAAGAAAAGAAATAAAGGTTCAAAACGAGGATGTAATGACTCCAGAAGAATCTCCAGTCATTGATAATACGATTCCAGAAGAATCTCAGGTACCTAATAATGAAGAGATTTCTATAAATTATGTTATGACTAGAAAAAGATGGAACCGTAATGAAATCGACATCGATGATATTTTTGCTTATCATATTGCATGCAACATTGTAAAAGATGATGAGGATCACGAACCAAAGTGTATTAATGAATGCAGACAAAGAAATGATTGGCCAATGTGGAAAGATGCAATTGATGCCGAGTTGAAATCACTCGCAAAACATAAAGTTTTTGGATCAATCATCCCTACACCAGAAGGTGCAAAACCGATTGCATATAAATGGGTGTTTGTGCGCAAACGAAATGAGAAAAATGAGATTGTCAGATATAAGGCACGACTTGTTGCCCAGGGATTCTCTCAGAGACCTGGAATTGATTATGAGGAGACATATTCTCCTGTGGTGGATGCAATAATTTTTCGATATCTGATAAGTTTGACAGCTCATGAAAAATTGGAAATGCGATTAATGGATGTCGTTACAGCATATTTGTATGGCTCACTTGATAACGACATATACATGAAACTCCCCGAAGGATTCAAAATGCCAGAAGCATATAATTCGGGTCATCGAGAACTATACTCGGTTAAATTATGCAAATCTCTATATGGATTGAAACAATCGGGACGTATGTGGTATAAACGTTTAAGTGAATACTTGTTGAAAAATGGATATCAAAATGATCCAATATGCTCATATGTATTTATTAAGAGATTTGGATTCAAATTTGTGATAATTGTGGTATATGTCGATGACCTAAATATTATTGGAACTTCTTGTGAGTTTTCCGAGACTGTGGACTATCTAAAGAAAGAATTTGAGATGAAAGATCTTGGAAAAACAAAACTCTGTCTTGGGCTGCAGATTGAACATTTGGAGAATGGAATATTTGTGCATCAATCTACATATATATCAAAAGTGTTGAAAAGATTTTATATGGATAAAGCGCATCCATTGAGTAGCCCAATGGTCGTAAGGTCGCTTGATGTAAATAAGGATCCATTTCGACCTCGAATGAATGATGAAGAACTAATTGGTCCTGAAGTACCATATCTTAGTGCTATTGGAGCACTATTGTATCTTACTTGTCATACTAGACCTAATATAGCATTTGCTATAAATTTATTAGCAAGATATAGTTCTTCTCCAACAAGAAGACATTGGAATGGAGTTAAACACATATTTCGATATCTTCGAGGCACTATGGATATGGGATTATATTATCCTCACACACCTGAAGCAGATTTAGTCGGATACGCAGATGCAGGTTATTTATCCGACCCTCATAACGGTAGATCTCAAACTGGTTATGTATTCACATGTGGTGGTACAGCTATATCTTGGAGATCTATGAAGCAAACGATTACTGCTACATCTTCTAATCATTCTGAGATCATAGCAATTCATGAGGCAAGTCGTGAATGTGTATGGTTGAGATCTATTATACATCACATTCGAGATACATCTGGTTTGTCATTAAATAAGAATGTCCCGACGACATTATATGAGGATAATACTGAATGCATTGCTCAACTAAAGGGAGGCTATATTAAAGGCGATCGAACGAAACACATATCACCAAAATTCTTTTTCACGCATGATCTTCAGAAGAATGGTGATATAGACATTCAACAAATTCGTTCATCGGATAATTTGGCAGATCTATTTACAAAGGCCTTGCCTACTACGACCTTTGAAAAACTGGTGCATAATATTGGTATGCGCAGACTCAGAAACCTAAAGTGATGCTATAAAAAGGGGAGAAAATTTACTGTACTCTTTTTTCCTTCTCCATGGTTTTGTCCCACTGGGTTTTCCTGGGAAGGTTTTTAATGAGGCAGTATCATAAATGGCATCCAAGGGGGAGTATTATGAATATATCTTGTGGATGCCATTGTAACTCAACATTCACTTCATCTTCTTTGAATATTCGAATGAATGTAATGGATGTGGTTCATTCAATGAATAATGAATCTAACTTGTAGATTCAATGGATGGACTCTTAGTTTCTCTACACATATTAAATGCTTTGTTGATCCAATTCATGTATCAACTCCCCTATAAATAGTGGATTGTATAAAGCATTTGTAAGTTCGCTGAAAAGCAATAAAGAATTCTCCTGTTCCCCCTTATTGTCTTTGTTTATCTTCTGTTCTCTCCTTCTTATTATATAGTTTATAATAAATATAATATATTGATGACTTTTTAATACTTTTCCCAACCTCCGACAAAAGAAACCAATTTGGTGAAATTAAACTGATTTCTTCATGTACTTTATTTCTGCAAGCAATATTTTGGTATCTTTTGGATATTTTTTTTTTTGAACAAACTATCTTTTGGAATCGATTGCCTATTTTTTTTACTCCTCTTTTCGTGATAACTATGTTACTTTTGAATAAGGTATTGTCTACGACACTTCTCATTGAACGAGTTACGACACAGCCACAACGCCATCAAGCGGATGTTGGAGCCCTGGTTGTCAAAAGTTCACATTTCCGACTTTATTCCAAATAAATGCATCAATGCCGCCTCTGGTTGTCATAATTTTCACCTTAAACAGGTTGATCCAATTCAAATTACCACCATCCAGCCACTTCTGTATCCAGGACTAACATAGGACGAGATAAGTCAATTCACACTCCCGTCTGATTCTTCAATTTCTTCAGACATTTCAGGCATTCTTACTCGTAAACGAAGCCAGATCAAGTGGTCCTTCGCAATGGCTGAACAACAGAAAGTATTTGACTAGAAAGATTTCCATGAAAACCAATGACCGATGTTAAGCAGGGCATGAGAATAACATACAAGTTCTTGCCTTGAGTCAGGTCAATGTTATTCACTTTTTAGCAGCACAAGAAAGTTCCAATTTCAAATCACAAAGAGACTTTCAATATGCAAATCCACCGGGAGTCCCATTAGCCTGAACAAGTTCTCAGAAAAACCGAAAAAGAAGTAAAAATGAAAGGAATAAGCTGAATGTCTAATGACAAGGGTAACACATGTTTTGACTTCCAACCTGCAACCTCAGTTCACAGTCCAGTAAGGTTACTGAGAGGTCCCAACAACGAAAAGGAGCCATACGAATCAAAGGCTGACAAAGCTTCAAATCTTTAGGCACGATTTCTGCTGCTTTCCGCATTTCTTACTGGGTAAAAATAAGGATGAGCCTGCATGAGAGAGAACACAAAGTTTTTTTCATGAATTGGAAAGACATGACCCCTCTAAAAAGAATGAGATGAATCTTCTCAAGTCCAAAGGTCAACCGAAGCAATGTGACTTGACCAGAAACTCTGTAAAACAGTAACTTCATCACACACCGAGCCTTAAGTCTGGAAAATTATAATTCAAGCTACCAGCATATTCAAGCCAGGGCAACATAAACACAATGTCAGACTCTAAAAAGTGCAGTTCGTACATAAAAGTCCCATTTTCAAAAGGCCCATGGCCTCTTTTGAAGTGGAATTAGATCATACCATTGCCTCCTTTGCAGTCAGCCTCTCTTGATGATCATATCGCAGCAGCTTGTCCACAAAGTCAATGGCCTTCAACAAGAAAGGAACAAAACAAACCATAAGAGAATACTTCCTTAATAGAAAGATTTCAAATTGCCACACAATGCAAGACAAATTGCTGTACCTCAGGAACAGCTAAATGTTGGTTGTCAACATTTATGAATTTTGACCACGGCTTCCGGCTATGTCTACAATTAAACAAAGTGAAAAGGGAATCTCAGGCACAACCAGAAATATCTTTATAAAAAAAAAAAAGCCAAAATATGCACAAATTTACACAATACAGATCCCAGCAAAATAGCAATAATGATAATGATAACAACGACCATAATTTTGGTGATATGACTGACCTCCCAATAAATGATGCAAAGTGTGGGTCAAGCTCTATACGAAACTTGTTAAGGTAAGCATTTAGCTCATCAGTGCCAAGTACCTGTTGCAACATAGCAAAATATTTAGATTTATCGCTTTGTTCTGCCACTTATTTGTTAAACTATACTCCAAGTAATCAGTCTGTATACCTTGGCTATTTTGACCAGTTGATCATAATTATCATGCCCATAGAAGAATGGCTCCTTACGGAATATCTACATGGCACAAGCCTCACAGTTAGAATCGCAGAAGGCACTAGCACATAACCTGACTTCTCAAAATTGAAAATCCCTGACTTGTCATCCCATCTATGAAGATGTAAAATGCAAATGACTAATTTATTGTATCAACAAGAATTCTCTCACAAAAAGATCGTGAAAGAACTTTCTAAACGTAGATTTCCTGCAAGTAATACATGGGTACATCCATATAGAACTTGCTCTCTTCCAATGAAGATCAACATACAAAGAACTGACTTCTGCCTTGGCACCTGACTAAATAAATACCCATTTGAGACTGACATAAAAGCAACTCATGAAACATAACAATATGACAGAGAAATAATTTATATGAGACAATTAGATGTGGTTCATGCATACTCACCATTCCTGCAAACATACACCCGAGGCTCCACATATCTAAAGAGTAATCATAGTCCTGCAAATCAACAAGCAGCTCAGGTCCTTTGAAGTACCTACAAGAGTGGCGTTAAGGTTTTAAGAGGCACTCTAACTCACATCATGAATAAATAGACATGAACAATTATTACACACAGTAAAAGGACAAAAAACAATGTCCATGCTTCTTCAAGTGCTGTGAACAGATTAAAAATTTACACAAGATCTGAACTATTTAACCATGAAGTCTGCAGATATCACTTGAACAATGTCAATGTGCACCCCAAGCAGGAAAATGCACTGTGCCTCGTGAAATTTGCACTCTATATCAATTTGCTGTTGAAACTTATTTTGTTTCACTTTGTTAAATCGCTTTTTTCATAATCTGCACCCAATAGACCCACATCCTCATTCGCAATTTTTTTATAGGAACAGTACTGAACCACTTCTAGGACCTTTAACAAAAGGTTCCAATGCACTGAGTACACTTAATGACACTAACAAGAAGGATGTGGGTAAGGTAAACTGGCACAAGTTGTGCAGGGGAAAGTGATCATGCGCTAATTAAGTTCAAAGGACAGAGATATAGGGAGTCAAACTTAAAAGACAGTGAGTTTTTGAAACTCCAAATCCTTTGCTTAAGGTTACTAAGGATCACACCTTGCTTTCCTTCTGCATTTATTTAGCCAAAAGGCTCTGCCTGGCAGGTTAGACATAAGCAAATCATCTATAATCAATTCTTGACGTCTGTCCCTCCAGATTAAAGCAAAATGCCATACTGCTTTCTTGTAATCATAACTCACAAGATATTACATTAAACTGGACGTATGGAACCATTTTGCAAATGCTAGTGACATATTAGCCTTCAATTGGTATTTGATGACATAACAATGATTCTCAGCAACCTAAAGTTCAACACCTTGCTAAAATTCTCTGTATCTTCTACAACCAAATGATGCAAATCTCTCAAAGAAAATAATGGCATATAGAGTTACCCATGAATCCATGATCCAAAATCAACTAACTTCACAACACAAAATAAGTCTCCAAACAATTAGTCAAAATCTTAAATTTTCCAAATCCACGGTAAATCAGTTTGAAATGCCTCCCTCCCTCCTTCTCACTTACACTCAATCCCTAGCACTAACAATCATAACTCGCCTTGAATTTCTGCCACCAATAGCAAACTTGTCACCATGCCTCATATGTTACCCGCCTAAATCTTTTTAATTCTTAAAACTAGTCTGCAATGCCCATCTAATTTGCCAATCCACATAATTAGCTACAATTGTTCCCCACGGATGCTGCTAAAGTCTAACGTAAAAGCCAAATTTCAGCTTTTGTAAAAGTTGAGTAACTGAAATGACCCTTTGCTTGAGGCATTAATCAGTTGAACATCATTAAAAAATAACTAAAGAGTCTGACAAATTGACACAATTAATGTAGTGAGCAAATTGAAAGAATGAAAGAACATAGCTTGACAAACTCAAATTTTTGGAATGGAAAGTGTAACTGTACCAAATAAAAACAAACAAAAGATTCCTTTCACCTCCAAAATTATAAATTAACAGTGGGTAGAATTTCTCAACAAATCGTTTTGTATGACTGAGAAAGGAAGACACCATTCTAATAAATCAGAGAGATAGACGCACGCATGTATTAAAATCCACCAACTATGACAATAAAAGAGAAGCAAAACCTGGAAGCAACGCGAACATTGTAATCTTTCTCAGGATGATAAAACTCAGCAAGGCCCCAATCTATAAGACGAAGTTTACGCTGCTCATGATCAATCATGACATTATGTGGCTTGACATCACGATGCATAATCCCTTGTGAGTGGCAATAGTCCAATGCCTGATCATGTTTGTCAACCAAGAAAAAGAAGCAAAACATTAGTAAACAAGACATAACAAGCCAGCCAAAAGTAAGTAACTCTGTTGATTTCCGACCCTAAGGAAGGCACTGCACCCTCCTTTCTGCACCAACCGCAGTCTCCTCCCTCCTCTTCCATTTTGTACTTGTGTTTGGGGGTCGGGGGAGGAACGATAACAACGTTGACTTATCCTTAAAGGCTGTGCATTAAAGAACCAGAATACAAATTTCCAAGAGTGACTAGACTTTCTTCAATTATTATAGATCAGTGATAATGTACTCAACCTTTTGAGTGCTCCTATCATTACGACCTCTCCCCAAGGATGCATCTAGCTCTTATACATATGAAAAAAAAAATGTGTACTTATATACAAAAGTTAATAGAAGTGGCTATCATATCAGAAAAATTCAGCTTTTGGCCCCTTTACTTTCACGTTCCTTCTATCAAGTCCCTATAGCTTTAATTTGTCTAATGAAATTACTCTAGTTTCACACATTTTCTAATAAATTGCCTCCAACACCAAATCCGACCAAACTTAGTTGATCCGGTCGTCAGAATTAAAATTTTCCAATGCCGATGTCCACATTGGCTTAACTTTATTCATGCCACACTCTGACATTATCTACACTGGCTTAATTTTTCCACCTAAATCCATGTTGGCATCAAACACAATTCGTTTGACGTCTACGTCAGTTGAATTTGTCGGATTTTATGTCGGAGAGACGTGATTAGAGAAATTGTGATAATAGAAAGATTTGATAAGACAAATTAAAAGTATCGAGACCTAAGTAGAAAAGCATGAAAGTTTAGGAACGAAAAGTATAATTTTTCTTATTATACAAAAGTTAATACAAGTGTGGCTTTGTATCTCCAATACATTTGATAGGAGGTATATGTCCCCAAAAGGTTAACTAGGACAATGTTCACTCCTTACAGTCCAAACAGTAACTATTTCCAAAGAAACTCAGAGATGGTGGGATGTCAACATCAAAAGGGGACTTCAACTTGTGGTTTTGGATTCAGTTAATGCGAAGCAAAAATATCACTCGAAACATCAATTATGAAAACTTCAATTATACCTTTTCTAGTTCTCTATCTTGGTAACTACCAAATGTCAGACTGATAGCTTCCTAAACCAAGTTCACCAAGCTAAGCAAAAAGCAAAACCACCAATATATGAAATTCTAAAGGATTGCAATAAGGCAGCAATGCTTTATGCAACTGGTGGGCTGTTAACCATCGACATTGTCATCAATATTAAGAGCATCAATTAAAATAAAACAAGTCATAACGTTTCTTCACTACTCACATTTGTTAGAAGATCAAAATCAAAACAAATCTAAAAGTTACCGGCTTAAACCACTAGGCACCACTTGTATTCGACAACAAGCGCCCAAGAAACAAGTACAGAAAAAAAGCTAAGGACAAAAGCAATTTTAAATGTACGGACACCCACGCAGCACGAGAGAGAGAGAGAGAGAGAGAGAGAGAGAGAGAGACTTGCCTTTAAAAGTTCATAAATATAATACCGAATGTCATAGTCAGAAAGGTTCGATATAACACTTTGAAATCTGTGTTATTGACATATTCAAAAATCAGACTTGGGGTCTTCGATTGCTGATCTCTAACAATATCAAGCAACTTCACGATATTAGGTCCACCACAAAGGTTTTGCAATATTTTGATCTCCCTCTTAATCTGCACATAGTAAAAAAGAATACTTACTATAGGTTCACAATCGTCATGCATTCTGTCTCAACAGGACTATCATAAAAAAAATACAACTATACATGGTAGTAAACTGGCTGAAGAACGATGGCCTGCTTTAAATGAAAAGCATTTATCATCCATAATGCTGTAAATAATTACTCAAAATATATGCTCTTGCTCATCCATCACAAATTATAAAAGATCTCTTCTTTTAATATGAACCAAGTGTTCCTACTGCAAAATGTTCATATAAGTAGAAGTCCCAATGAAAGACTTTCATAATTTACCTTGCCGAATCAGAGTGGGAAGCTACCCTAGCACATAGGAGAATAGTTCTTTTCTAGCTTACTAGCATCTTCAGGTTCACGGTTTTGACCCCTTGTAGTAACAGGAAATTCTTCCTTTAATGTGAACTATGGCCTTAACTTGTGCTCCCCTAAGCCCTAAAGGTGGCTATATCACAGTCTAAAGATTGCATAAAAAGGTAACTTATCTTCTTCTTCTTTTTTGTATTGAACTGTAATAAGTATTATCCACAAAAGGAAACAAGCGGATGCCAAACCATCTACCAAATTATCTACAGGATAAGGAGTCTAAAAGGTTAATGATAGCACTTAAATCAAGACTCGTGGTATGTGTGATCCAGAACTTCAAAGTAAGAAACCAAGAATCCAAAATTTTCCAAATGGCTTTCATCGTTATCGAAAATTCTCCTACTCTTGTCCCTCCAAATCAGCCTAAAACTTGCTAGAAGGATCAAGCAAATCATCTCTCTCCTCTCTTTGCTAGGATAGATGCCCACCAAGCTCTTAAAATCTTCTTCCACCGACTCTGCACTCACCAACTAAAAATCCAAAACTGACATGACCAGCTCCCAAAAGTACCACGACCAAGAATAACGTAGTAGAAGGTGATCAACAGATTTCCACTGCCTGTTTACAAGGCAACACCAGTTAGGGCTCCAAAATTCCAAATCATTTTCAAAGGGAAGCAACCTTCCCAAGAAAAGAAAAACCAAAACTTTTACTGGAGTTCCGGAAAAAGATGTAGAGCAACCATTTATGATAACAAATAAAGATACCGAAGAGATGCATTTAGATACCCAGATCCTCCAGGTGACACCAAAACCAGTCTCTCCAGCATATACAAGAGGCACTGCCAAGAGCCATGCTATGAAAACCGCATCAGGAATTTTGGTGTCCCCCTGTAAAAACATTCTGAAATTTTCCAACCACCTTTGAGATCACGTTCTTCAATCTTTGTGCAAGGACCTCGGCTAAAATTTAAAAGCTCCCCACTAAACTGAATGGCCTTAAATCCTTTATGCCCTACATCCCAATTTTGTTCGGATTAAGGACAATAAAACTAGATTCATGTAAAGTTCCGAATAAAAGCACAGATCAAGTCATTCATCTGTTGTCCTTTTCAAAAGTTTGTCCCTCAAATTATCACCTTGCTCCCTTTTATGCGCATTTGCTATTTTGTGGAAAAATCTTGTGTTTTTATCTCTCTTAGCCAAAGTTCCATATCTCTAATGCCAAGCAATCTCATCCAACAAAAGCAACTAAGGTAGTTCAGCTTTAGCACATGCTATCTTTTCTTTCTCCCACCAAGTCACCTTTGAATCTCCATATCAACCACTAAATAATTTCATTCATCAATTCATCCTTCATCCTTGAAGAACTATCAAAACCTCCTTCTTCCAACCTTGAAACTTCTTCTTCCAAGCTTTCAGCTTCAAAGCTAAGATCATACTAGCCATGCCCAACTCAGCTATTTAGACCAGCTGTCCTTACAAGCTCATAAAGACCTTCCGCCTTCAGCCACTTGTTTCCAAAACAAAAAAGGAGTAGGACCCCAATTACACCCGCCAATTCCAATAAGACAACATGATGATCAGAGCTTGGTCGTGGCAGAAGGCACTACTCAAACTTGGGGCAAAAATCATCCCAATCTTGAGATAACAAGAATCTATCCAACCTTGAAAAAGGAGTAAAGTCCAGAAAACTTGACCATCAAGGAGCTCATTCTCAAAAACATAACCTCGGAACTCCATACTGCCCAGACTTCCCATGTCACCCGTCTCTCATGATCAGAAAAGACAAGGTTGAAATCCCCCCAAAATCCAAGGAAAACACCACCTCCCTGCTCTCATTAAGCTCTTCACAAAGTTGGTTTCGCCCCTCCCTCATCCCAAGTCCATAGATCCCAGAGAAAACAAAATCTAAGTTGTCAGACATCAAGTGAAAATTGCAAGAGATAGAGTACAGAGCCTGACACATAACTCCCAATCATACTACAAGCGGGTCCCACAAAATTCAAGTACCATAAACCCCAGAGAAAACAAACAAAGTTGTTGGACCGATACACTATGAGATAGAGTATAGAGCCTGACACATAAGTTATGTAGCACCGATACGCTCCCAAGGCCGTCGTGCGTGTGTTGGGCGCGTGTTGGCATCATGCTCAGACATGCAGTCAACGCGTGTCCCACAAGTTTACACTACAAGCGAGTCCCACAAAATCAAAGGACCACTGGAGATTCCTGTGGCAGATAAGTGAATCCACTTCTTAGTTCTCAACAGCCAAATGGATATCACAAACTCCTCAGAATTATTTTTTCATTTTTTATTTTTGTTTCGTTTAAGCAAACAATATTTACCCACCAGTCATTCAATTTTTTTTTTATTTTTGTTTCTTTTTCTTATTTAAGATAATAAATAAGGATGTACAATAGATGAAATCCTAAGTAAGAAGATTGCAAGATTTAGCAAATAAGAAGAAAGGCCTTTTTATTCTTCACGATCCTGGATCATTAGATAGGAATCCAAGATGAAGAGAGAAACAAAAAATATCATTACTGTGTAAACCAAGAGTTCAAGAGTAAGTTTTGAGTTCATGAAGAAAACACTACTAGCTCCATGGCCACTGTCTTCCACTGACTTAACCTTCTCATAGCTAACTGCAAATCCCTACATTCTATTCTCCCCAATTTAGTCAACTCCCCTTCTCATACTACCAGGCTCTTTCCTGTATTTTTCCTTCGCTTCCTTCTTCCTTTTCTCAATATCTTCAAAAACTTTAAAAGCCCTCTCATCCTGAAATGGAGATCCCTACTATTCTACTCACCAATCTGATCCTGCAAACAGTGCAATCAGAAACTTTAGCCAGAGACTGTTCGTCCAAACATCTGAATGTAAGAAGTCCATCTTCCCACAAAAAGCACTCCCAATGTGCCCATCACCAAAAGGCGCCAGGGCAAGAGATTCATCTTCTCTGCTATTATCTATGGCTTGGGCAAGAGTAGCGTCAGTTCTCTCCAAAGTTGACGGTGGGCTATGGTTTAAAAATCCGGCGAATCAACTTTCAGAGATCCCAAGCAGTCAGGTGGGGTTTCAACCACCTCTCCCTCATCTGGAAAGAGCTCTCCCGGTTCCAAATCTCCTTCCACCTTTCCATTAAAAAATTGAACTAAAGGAGAAAGCAAGTTCACTCGTTCATTTTCCCAAAAAAAAAAAAAAGTTCACTCGTTCATCAGTGAAAACAGAGAATTAGAATGCTCGCTGAACAATTCGTCTCCATGATTGGGCTAAGGCTTACCCTCAAGTTCTGAAAATCTTTTAACAGGAATGATAGGTTTCCCATTCAGCTTTCTGCATTCTACGAAAGCTTTTATCTTGTTGACAGAACCTGCTTTACCAACAGCATTACCAAGAACCTGAAAGCTGCAGGATGTTTTTGGCATCTGCTCCCTATTAATTCTACCAAGTCTAACAACGTGACGATCATTTTGAAAATGATTTTCCTAGTTTCTTCCTACTCCCTTGTGAAACAAAGGCTTCTCTAGCACTACTACAGCACTGCTTTCTTTTCAAGAGTTTCCCCCACAATGATGGGCAATGGCCCAAGGAAACATACTGGTTTGCTTCCTCAGGCACTTGGTTTGCTTCCTTAGGCACTTGATCTCTATCCGCCACAAAAGAAGCTCCAGAGAACTCAGATTTCGAGCGGGTGGTGCTGACTGGTTTGAGGAACCTATAACAATGTTCAAGTCCTCCAGAGTCCAAACAAAGACCACTAGCGCCTTGCTTTTTTCCCTTCGAGGAGACAAGAGGACATTACCCTCCTTGTTTATCTCGTCAGCAAAAGCATTCTCACTCTACTGTTCCATCACAGAGAGAGAGAGAGAGAGAGAGAGAGAGAGAGAGAGAGAGAGCACCCTATCCGTTGCCCTAAATTTCCAAGTCCAGCGCCTTTTCCGTAGTTCATAAAAAAAAACCTTCAACATTTCACCAACCATTCAACTTCTGCCAAACAAGGAAAATGGACACACGGCAATTTCTAAAATGCTTCGTATTTTAATAACATCTATCCAGGAATTATACTTACCATTTCTATTATCACAAGAAGATTGACCAAAAGAGTAGAAAGTCCTTCTCGAATTGACCAACATTTAAGGACTCAGATATGATCACAGAGTATACTTGAGAAACAAGTACAACCAGTAAACAGAAATCTCAACAAGCCTGTACTTTACCTCCTTTCACTGGTAAACAAAGTGCAACCTAAGTTATGGCTATACAAACATTTTCTTAAAGCAAGATGCTCCATTCGAATGTCAACCAACTCCCTTGAAGACAGGCATATAATTTAATTCTTTGAACAGCACAAGAGTAGAACAGCATTATAAATAAAAGAGATCAGGGTTACACCCTGAGAGGACAATCAACAGAAAATTGCAATTTAAAACCAGGGGTCTCACCTAACTCTGAGACTATAGTGTAATACTGTAGCGAAACCACGGTAGCTGCTACATGTAGCAATGTTAAGCATGCAATCCTCTAGTGAGAATCTATAAAAATGTTTTTTCAACTTCACAATAGGAAGTTCGAAAAACTACCAGGATTGCCCATGAAACACTATAAGAAGTTGATACAGAGATAATTAGAGTTTAAACAAGTTTCCAGCATCAACATCATACCTAGAGACGGCTACAAGTACTTTTTCCACATAAGAACCGCGGCACAAAAAGCAAAAGAGGTCAGAACTTGCACCCCCTCCCCCCAAAAAAAAAAAAATCCCCAAATAAGGGGTCTCACACGTGCTTCCCTTTTGCAATCAGCCACTTCGCTACATGATTACAAATTTCTTGCAAATTTCCTATGCACGCTAAAACAAAAAATGAACCCCTAGCATTTTAGAGATGCAAAAACACACACCTTTTTCTTTTTTTTGACAGCTTGAGAATCTTAATAATGCATTTCTCGTGTCCGTGCAGTGAACACCTTCAAACACCTCGCTGTATTTGCCCCTCCCAACCTTTCTCACAACTTCATATCATCTTGTTCCCTGCAAGCAAGAAGATCCCAGAAACAAATTACAACATGAAATCCAAAGCCCAGTATACAGGCAAAAAAGTGTTATCATCCTCCTAGTTCCTGACAAGCAGCGAATCAGGGTACCTTGTCATACCAGAAACCACTTTAAGCACAATTTTCACCTTCCCTTAACAATTACAGACCTAATATTCGTTTTAGTCCTCTTCCATTCGAAATTTCCATAAACCGACCAGAAAAAAGAAACCAAATGGATAAGACTAAACTCTCGGTCTCGTTCCGGCGTTCTTATAACAACATCAATCAACGAGGGGACCTAATCAAGCTCGATGTCTCAGCAAAATCAACAAGGGAAGAAGCATCTATACCCCCACCGAACCACTCAGCGACTCGTAATCCGAGTACTCTTGCGGACGGATCACATTGATCGGCGTGGCGTAAACCCTGGCCTTGGAGGGGGCGCCAGGGCGCCGCGTGGCCCTCACGAACTTCTGCGCCCAGGGTTTCCGGTGGGCGAGAGCTGCCGAGCGAGGCGGGTGGGGCGCCGGCGGGTGGTGGCGCTTCGGGTGGTCGTTGGCGGCGAGAGCGGGGCGTGCGAAGCGATGCGACGGCCGGCGACAAGAACCGGAGGGAGGGGGAGGGGAGAGGGAGAGGGAGAGGGGAGGGGCGAGGGGGAAGAAGGGTGGGGAGGGTGGAGAAGGAGAGGAAGGAAGAGAGGAGGGAGCGTCGGCGTTGGAAATGGCGTGGAGAGGGAAGAGTGAATTGATGAAGTAATGGCCTTATGGCCATCAATATCGCCCTCTTTCAGTGTGAAGAGAACGCCGATTATGCTGCCCTTTGGCATAACCCTCCCCGTCACCTTCCTTCCCCCCCCCTACCTCACACAAAAAAAAAAATAAATAAATTTTTTTTTTTTTTTTTTTTTATTTTTACGATAAATGTCCTGAAACTTATCGCCATTTACAACTGAATCTTAAAACGTTAAGTTTTAAAACTTGTCCAAAAAATATAACTAAGTCATACTACTTTCAAAAAGTTAAAATCAAGCCTTAAAAATCGTCGGATTTGTGAAATTAAGCCCTTCCATTGATTGCATTTTTTGAATATTTTATGGACTCAATTAACTTTCGTTATAGGTTTTTGGATTTAATTGCACGTTTTTTAAAGCTTAAAAGCTCGATCACATTTCATGATAATTTTTAGGACCTAATTACACTTTTTTAAAGTTTTAGAACTTATTGCGATTTTGTGATAAATTTTAGGACCGCATGATTCGCGTCTTCAAAAATGAGATGAGTTTAGGTGTTGAAATAGTGCAATTCTATGTGAGTTTAATCAAGTTCCCTAAACTTAAATCTCTAATAAGTGAAACATCTTCCCAAACTTCACTTGGCTCCTAACCGGCCCCCATGGCTAATCATCGAACTCCAAATAGATAGAACTTTATCGTCAAATCAAATTGGATGAAATCGACACAACGCATTGTAAGAGTGTGAAAGAATCTGACTTGAATGAGAGTGAGCATCTCAAAGTATTGGGGTCGACCGTCCTTGATTGACAAATTGTTAAACATCGTTCTCCTTGAGATGAGTCGAATTGCTGCTTGACTTTCTTAAAGTCTCTCAAATGGTTATTTGAAAGACTGATGATCTGCATTAGATGTTCAAAAGAAAGTTGTAACTCTAATATTGTCCTGTACTTTATCCGTTGCAATCGTGCTATTGCTCATGGGTGATTCTCTCTAAGAGCTCTTGTTGCTTGTAATGTGTAATAGAGAAGTGTACATGTGTAATAGGAATAAGTTTTAGGTAGGAGCCACACTTGCTACTTTATAATGTTTTTTGAAATTACAAGTAGATAGCATCCTTGTTGGTGTTTGTAAATTTAAGAGAATGGACATAGGCTTTATAGAAATTGAGCCATTGTGAAATCCGTACGCAAAATCTTCTATCTCCGTACTCATTTCACATATGTTTTGATAGAAGCATCTCCATTTGTAATTATTATCCCTGCATCTATCAAAATTTTTCTTTTTTTACAATTAGAAACATTCCATGAAAGCTTGTTAGTCTCTATAATTGGTGTCAGAGCTGTATCATTATCATGCAAAGTATTTTTAACTTCTAAGTATAGATATTTTGAATTATGACTAACATTTTTGGAACTAATGTTTTTGGAAGGTCAATCCACTGCAAGGTTGTTGACATATGAATTTTCGCTTGTCCTGCATTTTCAAAGAAAATAATGAGGACAACGGCGAAATTTGACCCATGATTAAAAAAAAAAATAGTGTTCATACAACCTTGCGTCTATTTTTCTCTCTGTAGCTACGCTAATAGGACTAGAGGCATTATAGTCCTTGGTTCCTAGTTTACATTTAATACGGGCTGTCTACGCATTCCATGAAGACTAAAGATCGAATTCTCTGTTAAACGGTAGTGTTCAACCTCTGATCGAGACGTCGTCGTTTCGTCAAATTAGGGATATTGTAGTTTCAAGATATCGGGTTCGGCGACCCAGATTTTGACCGACGGAGGCCCAGAGGCCGATCA
This sequence comes from Psidium friedrichsthalianum, assembly GCA_019149425.1. NCBI lineage: Eukaryota > Viridiplantae > Streptophyta > Magnoliopsida > Myrtales > Myrtaceae > Psidium > Psidium friedrichsthalianum. The sequence continues at coordinate 16,856 of JAGVVM010021523.1, forward strand.
ATGCTAACGAGCCGGTTTGACTTTTGCTATAAAGCCAAATTGACTTGTTACCCTAATTTGAGCCTTTATGTTTTGGCCCATCAAGCTTCCAAACCTAATTTATGGTTAAAAAAGGACAAAAAAGAAGACCAAGGTAAGCTGGGCCCCAAAAGCTTGGCCCGGCCCGATCCGGCCCTCAAGCCTGACGATTCTCCTCGTCCCATCCATGGTCGAACCAATGCACGACACCTCTCCTCCTTTGGAATATTCCCGACCATGCTCTCTTATCTTTTCTTAGGCCAAATTTCCTCAAAAACCCGAACTTTAGGTTTGGTACCATGTTTGGCCCGAACTTTTTCTTTATTTAGAAAAAAATTCCAAACTTTAGGTTCAATCCCAAATATGTCCCGAACTTTTTTTTGTCTCAGAAAAAATTCAAAACTTAGGTCTAATCCCAAATTTACCATGAATTTTGTTGTCTAAAAAATAACAAAATTTTCAGTCTATTTTCTAGTCCATCTCGCAGTCCAGTCCCAACTTGACGTGGGATTTTTGCGTCGATAAAAAATTCACGCCATCATATAATGGGTTCATAAGTACGAAACGATGTGGCATCTCCAAGTAGATAAAAACTCCACCAAATAAAAATTATCAAATTCTTCAAAATGAAACCATTCTAGGATATTAAAATTAGGGACAATTAACATTGATTTTTGGACAAAGAGCTAACGAGGGTAGAGTTGAGATTAGAGTAGAAATTGATGATTTTCTGTTAGACCAAACAAAAGTTCTAGGTAAATTGAAATTGGACCTAAAGTTTGTAATTTTTTCTAAGACAAAAAAAATCAAAGTAAATGTGGGAGTAAATTTAAAGTTAGGGCTTTTCTAAGGGAACTAGCTCTTTTTCTTATAACCAACTTAGTCATCCTTTTTTTTTTTTTTTTGTCTTTGCCTCCTTCTTGCTTTGGATTTTCCCTTATTTTGTTTTTTTCTCTCTTATCTCTCTCTCGCAAGAAGCGCCGGCCTCCCATATGAAAGCCATCTTCTCCTTTCCAAATGGAGCTTCATTATCTCTAATTCTTGACTATAACCATGACCTGTTGATCAATTGTGAACGAATAGAATCAGATTCAGGACACAACAAAAGTTTTGCAACTTTTTACGGATATAGTGAGGTATAGCTCACTTGCTCATTTCTCTATTTGAAAAACTATAATAGCTTTTTAACAAATAAAGTGTCTTGCTTCCTATGTGGACAAAGAAAATGCACTTTTGTTTGTTTTACAAATAAACATCTACACTATCGATGACCATCGTCTGGTGCCTTCTCTCCCATCGCCTTTGCATTTCGAACTCCATCTTCACTCTCCAAAGTGCCTCTCCCATTCCCCCCTTCTTTCTCTCATTGTCGTCCACACTCTCCAACATCACGGGCCTTCTCTTACTATCCTCTCCCTCCCTCCCTCCCCCCTCTCTCTAGAGTCTCACTTCTTCACTTCTCGATTTCTCACGACCACTGCTGCAACTTCCTCACCTGCTTCCGTCGGCACCATCTCTCTCTCGACATCTTCATCTCTCCCTTTGCCATCACCATATCACTCTCGGCCTCTCTCACGTCTTGGCCTCTATCCCTCTTCACTTGTGCTGTCCATTCAATGTAAATACTCCATACTTTCTCTAGCTTCATTGAGGTAGGAAAAAATGATCCTTGACCTCGCCTTGTTGTGATCACTATTATCCTATTATTATCATTTATGTTACTTGTTTAGAGCTTGTATGGTAACCATTCTGATTCTCTAATTCTGTTCCCCAAAGCAAAAAAAGATGAGAATCTTATTTGGTAACGTAAACGATTTTGATTCTGATTCTATTCTCGAGAACAGTTTTTAGAGTAAAAACAAGAACAAGAAAAAGTTGATTCTGGAAAAATAATCACTTTTCAAATCACAAAATGAAGTACCACGTCTCACTTTTTTTTAGTTCTCTTATCACTTTTTCTCGACCTAATATAGAACAACAACATCTCATTTTCAAAGAAAAACATATAAGATGATAAAAATAAAATAGAAAATTAAAAAAATTGGAAAAATTCTAAAAAATCATGAAAATTTGGAAATCCCTAAAAATAGAAAAAAAAACTTAGATTAAGCTAGTTTGGCCTCATTTTCATAAATTTGCCTTAGATTCCCTAGATTTAATAGATTTGTTCCTTTTTAGGAACCTCATAAACACATTTAAAATTAAATCCAAACCACATTCTCTAAGCCCTTAGGGTTTCGTTCGGGATTTTATGATGTGATTTATCAATGTCATGATCCTTAATTATGCACTTGATTTATTTATTGTGATTTGCCTAAGTTTATGTACTTTAAACTTAGTCTAGTTTTAGAAAATTTTAGAAAACGACAAAAATAACTAGCATGAACATTAGCAAGCTCTTGTTGTTAAGTTTTGGATGAATTAAATTGAGATTTGATTTCTCTAGAATAAAAAATACACATCAATACAAGGCAATGCAGTTCATTTTCCTTGTAGAAACGAGGGAATTGCTCATGTCGATTATTGCTCGTTTAAGGGAATTGGATGAAACTCCACAATAAATGTGTGAAAATGATTCGTGATGATCTTGATATTTATTTTTACATGTCAATATGCAATATGTTATATAAGAGAATCAAAATGAATTAATCTTTAATTAATTCGAAATGTATGATAAAATTTCAAAAAGTAACTACGTAATTATTTAACTTAAATAAAAAAAATTGAAAGAGAAATTGTTCCTCGAATAGAAATTATTTGCAGTTAACGAACGCGTTTTTTTTCAGAAGCAGAAATTTTATACAATAATCAAACGCATCGTTCTTCTGATTCTCTAAAAATCATCTAGGGAACAGAATCAGAAAAATTTATTAATCAGAATTACTTTTAGAATCTGAATAGTTGCCATACATGCTCTTAATGTTCAATAAGAGTTAGGAATAACCTTCGTCTCTTAGTATCGAGTAATTCATACGTTCATTCCCATGCCATTAAAAGCTTCATTTGCTCTCGAATGCATGGTTGTCATGTTGTTTTTAGGCGTGAATTAGGGAGACTCTGGTTTCATTCCAGTGTTATTTCATTTACTAAGTGTAGGGTATTACAAAAATTATGATTTCCCGTCATTTTAACAGGTTCGATGTCATGTTTCCATGAACTAACTCTCATGAGTCCTTATGTTTCAAAGATGTGTCGGCGTGCATTTAGAGCGTTTTAATGCCACTTTCCCATATTTTATAATTTAAGTTTCTTCTAAGGTCATGTTAGTTTTGGTCACGTCATGTTCTATAGTAGTAATTGCATCAGATACGCAAGTGTAGTTAATTGTTTGACCAATAAGATGCGTACGCAAATCCTTTTCAACTCGATAATCCATACTGGACCGTGTTGGTTTAGTGTGTAGTAAGGGCATAGACGACCATTGTGGTGACCCTGAGGTCACCTAGGGCGGTCTTAGGGTGCCTTTTTCCTTTGCATAGGGATGTTAATGTTCAGTTCGGTTCAGTTTTCCATTTCGATTCATTTTTAAAATTGAACCGAACTAAAACTATTAGGAGGTAAGTGGGAACCGAACCAAACAAAAAAAATGGACAAACTGAACCAATATGAGAGCTCTGGAATCAAACCAAACTAACCCTAACTGAATATGAACCAAATCAAAAATTCAGTTCGATTAGGCTGGGTTTGGTTTAGTTTTTGATTAATTTTGATTTTGAAATTTTATTTATCTTTTTTAATGAAACAGCAAGAATAGAATAAAAAATTAAGAGCGCACATCATTTAGTGAAGACCACATCCTTTTCAATAAGCCGACACATGCCTTTTTATCCCCCAAAAAACCATAAAGGAGACTCTTACTCACATTATTTCCTAATAACCCCCCTGGTTTCTATGTCTATTTCTCCTCCATCCAACACACCACTTGCCCTTAGAACATGTTCTTGCACTTTAGTTTGCCAGCCCCGACCTTGTCGCGACCGACAGAACTTTTAGTTTCGGTTTTCGATCGAGTAATCGGCTTATTCATGTTAATTAAATTAACTAACTTAACGCGGACCCTCCCAAGTCCTACCGATTGCAACTTTGGTTTTTATAAATGATTTTAAATTTGGAGTCGTCACTAATCATTAACGATAGGCTGATCAGACACCTAAATAAAGTATCGGGAGAAATACTTATTTATACGACCAAACAAAGATTATGAGTTCGGGAATTGTTTACGCTAGATTACTCTAATCCTCTTTCGGTACCATTTTTATTTCATGAAAAATCATTTAAGGGACTCGAAAAGATTTGGGTCAAACTGACCAGAAGGGTAAAATGGTCATTTTTTCAAGGATTGGGAATGGAAACAGTCCAAACCAATTGAAGGTAGTCCATTTCTATTCCGCAATTTCTGAGAATTTTTTTCCCCCCTGAATTATTTTTCCTAATTTTCTGAGACAATTTGCCCATTAGGGGTAAAAACCATCATTGTCAGGAAGAAATGGGCTTCAAGTCACGAAGCATGGGTCTGGCCAGTCAAAATTGACCATTTTCCATTTGTTGCAATTTTTTGAGAATTTTTTTTTTGAAAATTTTCGAGACAATTTGCTCATAAGGGACAAATCGTGCATTTTGAAAAGATCATGGAAGGAAATTCATCAAAAAAAGGATTGCGTCCAATCAAAATGGCCCGTTTCCTAATGTCGCGACTCCCCTCCCGAATTTTCCGGGATCCCGAGGGGCTAATGGATTGCAGCCCATTGGTGTATTTGGGCCTAGCTCGTGCCCTCCCAGGCCCATAACCAAATCGCGTCAGGAAATTTCAGATCGAATTGACCTTAGTGTGGTCGGGTGACAGGTGCTCAGTGTGCATGCCATTGGAGTCGCCACCTAGTCATTTATTGGAGGGTATGACTAGGAACCCTAACCGAACGATGTGGAGGGAAGAATCGTTCGATCCTACGAAAACCATAGATCTAGATTCGGGGACTTTTGTTACGGTCGTATTGCGATCAGATCCCCTTTTCGGTACCTAAGTTGGGTGAATTTCCTTAATCTAAGGAATTCATTGTAAGCGAGATTGGGTGAAGTAGGCTCTAAAATCTAAGGGGTTCATGCGGGGGGAATTATCTATCCTATCTCAGTCACACCAAGAAATAATGGGCAATCAATAAAGTCAAATCAGGAAACAAACTATTAATCACATCAAGTCAATTACAAACAAAGGGGAAGTCTAGAAGTCTGGAAAATGCATCAACCCGGGTTTGAAGATGATTTGGGGTGATTTGAATGATTTGGGTCAGATTGACCAGCAGGGCAGAATGGTCATTTTAGAAGGTTCGGAGGCCAGAAATGTGAAATTAGGACAAACCAGTTGAATTGGTTTTCCTAATTTTCCACGATTTTTAGGAGTTCCTATGATTTTTTCTCGAATTTTCTGTAATTTTTTCTGGAATTTTTTTAGACTTTCTAAAGAATTTTCTAATGATTTTCCCTATTTTTTGCATTTTTTTGAGGATTTTCCTATGGTTCTTGGAATTTTTCCAATTATTTAGAATATTTTCTATATTTTCTAATATTTTTCCTATTGTTTCGGAACATTTTTTTAGAATTTTTTGTATTTTCTGAGTTTTATTATTATTATTGTGATTTTTTTACCTATTTCCTATTTTTATTGTTTTTCCATCATTTCTGATTTTTTTAGATTTTTTTTGTGATTTTAGGGGTTTTTCCTATTTTTTCCAAAATTTTTCATATTTTAAAGATTTAAACCAATTTTTCTGAAATTTTCCCTATATCTCTATGTTTTTGACTTTATTTTATTTAATTTATTATTTAGTTTCCTTATAATTGCCGAATTTTCTAAATTTTTATAAGATTTTTTAAATTTTTTTTAGTATTCTTTTGGTTATTATTATTTTTATTATTTATTTATTTTTATTTTTATTTTTATTTTTTTTTCACCGGGTCGGGTCAACCCGGCCCGTACGGTAAGCCCGGCCCGAAGCCCAACCTAACGCTTAAAACGACGCCGCAATGTTTTTATTTATTTATTTATTTATTTATTTAATTTATATTTTAATTTTTCTGAATATTTATCTGATTTTATTATAAACGACAGATCCGACGGCCCAGAGAAGCCACGTGGCTATTCACGAGCATCGGTTCGCATACTTGAATCGACGGCCACGATTCACTCAGAGACTCAATCTCAACCGTTTGAACCTAATTACACGATCAACGGTTCCAATCAAGCGACGACTCAATCTGAACCGTACGATCAATTTTTATTTTCCAAATTCGATTATAATTCGAAAAAGGATTTTTTATTTCCAAAATTTTCAGATCTTGACACGTTGCGTGTGTCTAACCGTACGATCCATTTCTTCGTTGGCCGAGTCGGACTACTGCCGAGAAGACGAGCCGGCGACGTAAGTGTCGCCGTTGCTTCGCCGGCGAGCCTATACCGAACCAAGATCAACCGAAGCCTCCTTATTTTTCAGGCTAAATCCATTCCTAATCACCCCGTGTCCACATTCCTAAGTTTTAAGCCAAAAAATGACCTGAAACCGTGCTATTAGCTCCGGCCAAATGACTCTCCGGCGACAAAATCAACACAACAAATCAACACCCAGCTGACAAACTACAAAAAAATAGGATTACACAGAGGCATCATGAAGTACAGGAGACTCACCTGGAGGTTCGAACGAACTCGATCTCAACGTGGGATGAGTGTGTGAGCTCGCGGCGAGTTCATGTAAAGGGGGGTGGCGAAGGGATTTCACACTAGCGAAAATGCAAAATCAAAGCAGGAATGGAATCAGTATCACCGTAAGAGCATTTAAACCAAGAAATATGATAAAAAGTGGAGAAATGGAGAATCCGCCCATTGACGGACCTCCGACTACGCATCAATGGCGATCAAGCGCAGAGGCGACGAAAATGACTTACCGGTTGATCCTGACGATTCCTCTGAGCTTCAGAAACTTATGGTGCAGATTTTGGCTCGATTCTTCGCTATATTGCCTGAACAAGCTTCTCAAGCTCTCGGGTTCTTTCGCTTCAATGGCCCTGCTGAAACAGAGCACTCCCCCCTCCTCTTATTCCCTTTCCGTATTGTAATTCCCCTAAAATTTCTCCTTGGAAAACCCCATTAACCGAACGAGAATTTTCCTTTTGATTTCTACCCAGAATCTCGGCAAATCTTCCCCTGTTTCCAGAAGATTTCTCCCGGTTTCAAATCATGGCGCGCGCAGGTCTGTGGAGAAGATGACGTCGATTGGGTCGGGTCGGGTCGGATCTGGTCCGACCCGACCGACCCAAGTCACTCATTTTATTGAAATTGACCCCGAATTCTTCACTTTTTTTCAAAATTGACACCAGAATTGGGCTCAGGGCATCAAATATATTCGAAAATGGCATTTTCCCCAGAAATTATTCAATATTTGGGCAAAAACCCCAAATTTTGGATTCGACCCGAGAACTTATTTTGCAAAATACAAAGTCTTCGGCCCTTTTCTGCAAAAATTGTTGCCACCATTGGATTCAGAGGGTCAAGAACTAGGGGGTGACGTCCCCCTATTTTAAATTTAGTCCCTAGAAAATTTTTAATTTCATTTTTAGTGATTTTAGGGACTAATTTGAAAAAACCAGAAATTGCATTTTGGTCCTTTTCAGCGAAATTGGACAATTCTGAGGGCTTTCGGACTCGATTTTAATTTTGAAAAATAGAGGGGATGACACGACTCTAAAAAATGCAAAATGGAAAATTAAAGAGCTAAAATGGAATTTCTAGAATTATTTGAATAATCTGAAAAATAAAATTAACAAAGAAACCCTAGATTCCAGACTTTATTTTTTCGAAATTTATTCATCCAAAATGAAGAGAAAATTAAATTAAAAACATTGACTATTTTTTTGGTAATTTTCTGGCTTCAAATGCTATTTTTTATTAATTTTTTATTATTTTCCTAATTTCTGAAAATATTTAAAAAATGCAAAAAATAAGGAAAATTATTTTTTGCTCAAAATTGGTTCTCTAGGCCATGCCAAGGTCCCCAAAGTTGATTTTTCAATTTTCTCATTTTTTATGATTTTTTATGAATTTATGAAAATAAAATACCGAAAAATGCTAAAAATATGAAAAATTATTTTTTGCTCAAAATTGGTTCTCTAGGCCATGCCAAGGTCCCCAAAGTTGATTTTTTCAATTTTCTCATTTTTTATGGATTTTTTGTGAATTTTTGAAAATAAAATTGGTCAAAATCAAGTGTCGACATCGGGCAGTTGAGCTTCAATGGCGCCGGCGAGCCTTACTTTTGAATCCTCTCTTTTTCTCCCTCTCTGTGCGTATGTGTCGTGTGTGTGTAACCAGTAAAAATCCCAAAATCCCCCCAAAATCACTATTTATACTGATTCCAACTGGTAAGACCCAACTCAGCCTCTTCTACGCAAACATTTGCGGAAGAAGGTATGGCCAGGCAATTGGGTCGGGTCGGGTCGGATCTAGTCCGACCAGATTGACCCGAATTGCTTATCTTTCTTCAAATTACCCTACCAAGACTCGTAATTTTTCAAATTAAACCCCAAATCTAGTCCCTTGACATGACTTCTATCAAGAAATATCAACTTTGTTACAATTTGCGAGGAATTATACAAAAACCCCAAATGTTCCCATTGACCCGAGTATCTATTTTGAAAAATCCAAGCCTCAGGAGACCTTTTTTTGTAAAAATTGATGCGACCAATCGATCCAGGATGTCCAAAACCATAAGGTGACGTGTTTTTATTTTTAATTTAGGCCCTAGAAAATTTTATTTGCATTTTAAGCACTTTTAGGGACTAAATTGAAAATCTGAAAATTGCAATCTGGTCCCTTTTTTTCGAAATTGGACATTTATGTGGATTTTTGGACTGGATTTTAATTTTGAAAATAGAGGGGAATGACACGGCTCTAAAAATGTAAAAATAGAAAATTACGGGATTAAAATGGAATTTCTAGAATTTTTTTCAATTAATTTGAAAATGTGATTTACAAAGCAAACCCTATTTCTAGATTAATTTTTTCAAAATTTCTTTGGTCAAAATGAAGGGAAAATAAAAATAAAAATATGGACTATTTTTTCGTATTTTTTTTGGCCACGGATGCTATTTTTTATTGACTTTTTTTTGTATTTTTCTATTTTCTAAAAAATATTAAAAAATGAAAAAAATAAGGAAAATTATTTTTTGCTCAAAATTGGATCCCTAGGCTAGGCTAGGGCTCCGAAGTTGATTTTGTAATTTTCTCATTTTTTCTTGATTTTTTTATGATTTTTTGAAAATAAAATGCAAAAAATACTGAAAATAAGAAAAATTCTTTTTTCTCAAAATTGGGTCCCTAAGCTAGACTGAGATCCCCAAAGCTGATTTTTCAATTTTCTGAATTTTTATGGATTTTCTAAAAATTTATAAAAATAAAATGGCTAAAAATCAAGTGTCAACAGCTGCCCCTCTTTGAGAGAGGTCTCGTGAGAGATCACTCTCAAAGACAAGATGACACTTGATGTCCAAACCGACTCTACTGAAAAAAATAAAAAGTTGTGACATCCCTTTCTATTTCTTTCAATGAAAGCCTAAGTCCAAAATTCCTCTTGCTTATCCTGATATGGGGGAGAGAGAGACAGTGTTGAGGGATTTACCTGAGACTCACCTGTTTATCCCGCGGCTATCATTGATTGATCTGGTGACGATGGAGTGAACGCCCAAGGATTCATTATAAGGACACCTTAGGATGGTTGAATTCGGACCCGTATAGTAGGTCATCCCGTGGCAGATTCCTATAGGAAGGATTTTGTGAAGAAAATTAAATCTTTTTCGAGACTATCGGCTGCTATCCATTTCGAGGGTGAAAGCTCCGAGGCTACTAACCAACGCACACTCGCGGAAAAGGCGGTCACCGTATCACTAGACGGCAAGTCGCAAGCGTTCTGAGCTCCGACTCGAACTGTGCTTCGAGATACCTTAGAGGTGTATCCTTATTATGGAGGGTTTGGGGGAAAATTAAATCTTTTCTGAGGCTCTCGGCTGTTATCCATTCTGGAGGGTGAAAGCTCCAAGGCTACTAAACCAACGAACACTCGTGGAAAAAGCAGTCACCGTATCTCTAAACGGCGAGTCGCAAGCGCTCTGGGCTCCGACTCGAACTGTGCTTCGAGATACCTTAGAGGTGTATCCCTATCATGGAGGGTTTGGGGGGAAATTGAATCTTTTCCGAGGCTATCGGCTGCTATCCATTTCGGAGGGCGAAAGCTTCAAGTCTACTAACCGACGCACACTCGCGGAAAAGGCAGTCACTGTATCTCTAAGCGGCGAGTCGCGAGCGCTTTAGGCTCCGACTCGAACTGTGCTTCGAGATACCTTGGAGGCGTATCCCTATCATGGAGGGTTTGGGGGGGGGGACTAAATCTTCTGAAGCTAAAGGTTGGCGATCTAATCCAGAGGATGACGGCTTCGCGGCTACTAACCTGTGAACACTTACAGAAGATTTATCAAAGTCATCATGCTTTAAAATGACGAGTCGTGAACTGTTCAGCTCCGAACTCGGACTATGCCTTTAGACGCCTTTTTGTGATTCTTTTAAAAAGGAGACCCGTGACAACGCTTTCGCGAATTAGAGGGGTGTTTAGACTTTGAAAAAGACTTCAAATGTGGAAATCTTGTTTTGATATTATTATGGGATTATGAAATCAAGAATCATATGGAAACTTTGATCTCAATTGTTTTACCAAAGAGGGTGCCATTATGGGATCTGGATGGAATCAGAAAGCCTGCAGAAGCTCAAACCTGTATTATCTTACTAAGGAGGGTGCCATTCTGGGATCTGGATGGAACCAGAAAGCCTGCAGAAGCTCAAGCCCGAATCGTTGTATTGAAGAGGAAAGAGTAAGAAGATTTCTGATATTTCGATTTTTTTTTTGGAATGAATTATGCCATTATGATTATCATCTATGAGTTATGCAGAATTTTTTCAAAGAATGTGAAGTGACGTTAAAGGTTATCCAAAGTATCTTGTCACATATCAAGCAATGATCAAAAATCTCTTATGAGGAAGGTTTTGAATCAAATGAACTAAAATTACCAACGAGTTTACTTAAGACATCAATTGAAGTACGCTCATCAAAGATGGCTTCTCACTTATTTCTCTGAAGAAGGTTTTGATTTTTATTCATGAAGCACTCGAATTTTCTCTCGAACCTATGCCTAGGGTTTCGGAATTATTCGCAGCGCACACAATTTGATTGATCTGAAAGGTCTTTCAGAGGACCGTAATGTTGGGCTTGGTTAAAAGGTTTGCAAGGGGACTCATAAATGAGTCAAAGCTAATGAACGAAAGATCTTCACCATCTGCTCCGAGTTTACAAGTCAAGAACCCTGCAAAATAATAGAGAAATAATCTTGCTCGTACTTCTTCGAGCGATGCTTAAAATCATTTAACTCTATGTTAAATCAAGTGCCATAATCTGAAAAGATTTTTATGGGTTGTAACGTAGGTTAAGATTGGGGATTTAGGGAGAAGAAGCTTATTTTGGCCCAAAAAATATATGAGGAGGGTTTGATGTTGGTGATCACTGCAGATTTATCACCCATGTTAGTCTTTTGGGATAGTCTTCCAGGGACACCATCGTTGAATGAGGATAGTGCGAACTTCTGCTGATGCTGTTGCTTGAGGAGGGATACATTTCGCAACTTGATCCCTACGGAGAATTTCTTTTACAACCAGATCTTATTGGGAATTTACAAGGGAAATAACATGCAAACATTTTTAAACTGAGTCTGCAAAACAGATGTACAAAATTTTGAAAAATTTGCAAATGGGCATTGACCTTGCTTTTGATCGGCACTTTGCTCTTTTGATGCCCGGGATTGGTTTTTCTATTCTTCTTCTTCTTTGTTTTTTTTTAGTTAGGTCCCGCCTTTTGCTCTTTTCTCTCTCTTTTCTCTTTTTTTTTTTGACAAAAGAGTTTTTTTTTTTAAGATTATGACAAAACGAATGCGAATGAAAATCTAGTGCATTTGAAAAGTCAATTCATGAATTCTACGTAGAGCCGATTATTCTGAGTTCTTCTGCTTTGAGATGATATCGTATTCATCTTGGAATAGATAGTGATCACCAACGGGGTTTTAAGAAACGAATGTACAGGTTCAATTGGGCATGCAAAGGATGAAAGTGTGTAGGATAGAGAAATGAATGCTTTTCGTCATTTTAAGGCACTTGAATTACCATATGAGATTAAATGCAAAGACACGCCCGAAGATTGATATTAGTCCAAGTAAGAGAATTTCTAATCATTTACCTCATACTGTTGCTGGAACAATCTTTGTTTGGCTCCGATGTGGGGTGGTTCTTTGACAGGGGTAAAGAAATGAAACCGTCGTTCAAAGGGTTTGTCAATGGTCACTTGAAGTGTTTAGGATGGAGAAATAATTGCCTCTCGTCATCTCAATCCATGTAATCATTGCGAATAAATCCTACGTCCCTAAGTAAAGGTCTCCATTGACCACTCAAGTGTGTGTAGGAACGTGTTTGGGTACGGTTTGCCTTTTATCATTTGAGGTATTCCCATTGATAAA
>JAGVVM010021526.1:0-13376 GCA_019149425.1 Psidium friedrichsthalianum
TCGTTCATTATCTATATTATCATTCAGCATTCTCATTCAATTAGGCATTCTCTCTAAAGGAAACAAGGCAAGCTTCTAACTTGCTTCTGATACCAGTGTTTTAATTTAATATCGAGAATTATACTAACCTATCTATTGAGGTTCATTGTAGAATTCCCAGGAATATTTGTTGAATCCTGATCTCCTTGAAGAACTTCACCCATGATGATTCGAATATATCACAACGAAAAATATTCATTTTTCAAAATGTATATGCCGATCATTTCTCGAAGTAACAATGATTGCCTTCATTTGTTTGTGTGTTCTTGAGAGAAGGAGAGAGGATTGTGACGTTTGAAATTTCGAAATCCAAATTATAATAAAACTCGGATTTTTGTGAAAAAGGATAATTTTCGGACGCGAATATTAAATTGATTGAGCGTCAATTTGAAGTTGAATCTCGCTTAATTGAGGTTAGTATCACAACAATATTAAATGTGCAACGGGCGAGCCTTGTTCTACTTGGGTTTCCATGGAGTTACTTGGAAGAGAACCATATGGTATTTGGAGGAAGCTCCTCTGCCAGAGCTTCCAACAAGACTTTCCGGTGAATGTTCTTGGTGGAGCTCCATTCCTGCTCAATGCACAAGGCATGGTTTCCACCATTAGTGCACGATGAACACATGCATAGATAAACATTATGCAGATAAATTATCCATTCTTATCTAACAAAAAGAAATATGAAATCATCATCTTAATTGGGAGAATTCCGAAAAAATCTTAATCTATTGCAATTATGTCAATTCAATCCTAAATTTTTTGCATTTATGTCAATTCAATCCATCTAGCCACTTGGCTAGAATCATTGTGGCAATAATTTAATGATATTTAAATATTTTAAAAAATTATTCTTTGTTTATTTTTCTTTTCTTTTCATTATTTTTTTAATCTTTCGTTGCCAGGTGAGCCAAGCCTTGCTAGAGGCCCGTGAATGGCTAGTCATTGGGCCTCCTCAACTAGCTAGAGGAAGAAAAAGTTATGGAAGAAAAAAAAGAAAAAGAAAATAAATAATTAATAATTTTTAAAAAATAATTAAAAATTACCACATCAGGCTTCAACGCAACATTGTCACATCTATGATTTCAGGCTAAAGTTGGTCAGATAAATTTGAATTGGCTAAACGTAAGGTTTGAAACTAGGCCAAAAAAATATTTATGGCCGAATTGACACAATTGCCAATAGGTTGAAGATTTTTTTTGTAATGTTCCCAACTTAATTGATTGGAGATCTTCTGCAAAGATGAGCTGTAAATAGAGTTTAAATTCCGATTCGTGGCATGTTTCCGTTGGTCATTTTGGCACTTTGTCCCAAAATAGAATATGTAGTAGAAGATCACCACAAATTGATTGGTCTAAAACATACAAAGTAAATTAAGGAAATAAGTGAATTGTACAATATATTATTTGTATGTGTTCACTTACATGTAAGCCAGTTTCTGTATTTTCCAAACCATACGAAAATATAGGTAAAAATGCAAAAATACACCCAAAACTATGTGCATTAGGTTTTATATGCTTTTTTAACTTTAAAAGCTTCAAACATGTGTATACACACACCCCACAGTGTAGAGTTTTTCAATACGAACACGTAGGTATCAAGAGCGCCCCAATCAGAGCTTGCACATGCCCCACAAGCAAGACTTGAATGTGTGGATTATAGGGCAAAACAATACTATACAGCGAGGGGTAGAATCGTAAAATTATCTAGACCAGGACAAGATAGGAAATACATCGTGCATGAAAAAAATAATTTGCCCCATCGTGCGCAGGTTGTGCGCCCCATAGGGCTGCGTGAGTGTGTGGCCATGCAAGCGCTTGAAGTGTGCAGGGTGGCATGCATCTAGGTCTACTCACTAGCGCGTATCCACGCCTGCACTCCTTCCTTTTGCAATGTTTCAATTTATTTTTTTTACCATAAATTCACCAAACAAGTAGCTTGTGGCCAAGCGTGGAAGTGCATCCAACGTCTACCGAGGCATGCCACCCTTTTTTTTTCTCATCTCAACAAGATCTATCACACATATGATAAAAATAGTTTTCTCCAGATAAATAGTTTGTGAAACACACCGAACAATATGGTGTTCAACAACGAAACTCATCTTGCGTGCCTCGTTCATATCTAATGATTCATTCAGCAATTCGGCATATTAATCAGGCCATATCTCTATAGAAAACAAGGCAAAGATTCTAACCTTGCTCTGATACAACTGTTTGAATTTAATATCGAGAAATTATACTACCTCTATTGATGTTCATGTAGAATTGCCTAGGGATATTTGTTGAATCACTGATACATCCTTGAGGAAACTTCAACCCATGATGATTCGAATATAATCACAACGAAAATATTCATGTTTCAAAATGTAGATGCCGATCATTTCTCGAAGTAACATATTTGCCTTTCATTGTTTGTGTGTTCTTGAGAGAAGAGAGAGGGATTGTGACGTTTCGAAATTTCGAAATCCAAATTATAATAAAACTCGGATTTTGTGGAAAAAGGATAAATTTTCGGACGGAATATTAAATTGGATTGGAGCGTCAATCTGAAGTTTAAATCTCGCTTAATTGCATCTAGAAATTTTTCATTCGCGTTGAGCCCAATCGTGTCCGAATCCTCGTCGCGTAAATCCTAAAAATATTCGCTTCGTTGTGCAAATTTTCATCTAGTCTAATTTCCAAATTACACTTTTTCCCCTGAAATTAGTGCTACAAGACAAGAAAATTCAAAAATTTATTTGACCTTTTTTCTTGTCGTTTCTTTCCCTCTTCCTGGCCGGCCAACCACCCTCAATTTCCCCAACTTTTCGGCCATGTGGCTTCCCAAGGTTGAGAAAGTCTGCCCCCCATCATTTTAAGCTACTAACCTTATCCTTTTCTGAAAATTTCTCCACTGTTCAACGCAAGAAGCTACTGCAACTGAGCTCTTTCTTCTTCTCTTCTTCTTCTTCTTCTTCTTCTTCTCTTCTTCTTTTTTGATTGCTTTCTCGGCTGGGTCCTGCGACTACTTGATCTTCCTGCTGTTGTCGGCAACTCCTCAACTCTAGTCATCGATGCCTGTTACTCCCCTATTCCAACTGAGGGCAACGTTGTCGTCGCCTCCTGCAATTACTGCACCTCCACCCTGCTCTAGTCGCGTCCATCGCCAACCTCCAGTTCATTGTTGCCTCAACTCGTCATCCTATAGCTCATCCTCACCACCACCAACGTGCCGTCACCGCCCCAGCCAGCGTCGCGCGCCACAGCAACGACTCCAGTCACGACACGCCCAAGCCCAGGCCGCGCCGTTACTCTTCTTCCCTCGCGAGCTCGCCTCAACCCCTACTCGTGCCAGTGCCTATTCCTCCTTTGCCACTCCTCTTTGCCACGCCACCCCTAGCTCGCCTTACCGCCACCCTAGCCAGACGCTTGCTCCACCGCTGCTACTCCTCTTCCATCGTGACTGAGACCACCCCATCACTGTTGTACCACAGCCTCAACTCCAGTTGAGATGCATGCAAGCTCAACCCGCGCGACTTCCCTACCACTCCTCCTCTCGCCGCTGCTCCCTCACCGTTCTACCATCCATGAGCTCACCGTCGTCACCTCCCCACAAGGAGCTCAGGGAGCTCGGACTAAGCCACCACCCACCACCAAGCCTAACTTGCGTTGCCCCTCTGCTGCTCCGTCGTTCGTTATCCCGTCGTTTAGCCGTCATCTTCACTGGAGCTCTATCACGAAGAGCCCTATTCAACCCATGAATCGCCTCAATTAAGCCTCCATTTTGCCCCCATCGTGCCCCATTTGAGTCATTTGAGGGTCATCGCGTCGTCGCCGACACTCGCCGGAGACCGCTGCCGCTCTCTAGAGTTCGCCGCCGCCAGGCAAAGTAGTCGACGTCCGTTCGTCATTATTGACCCATTGTGAGTTGGCCTCTAATTCTTGGCTAAGACGTTAATTACGTTCGAGACTAAATTAATAAATTAATTAATTTAATTAGACATTCGAGCAGTCTAATTGTGATCAGGTTAGTTAGAGATTGGGTTTAAGTTAAATGGCCATGATTAAATAGGTTAGATCGAGTACTGAGGTGGTCTGTGCTAGTCAAAAATTAGACTGACTGATTGAATGAACTTACGATCGCGAGCGAGTAATGGACTAGAGTCGAGCGTCCGATGAATTGTTTGACTCATTGATTGGTAGCTAGTAGCCATGGGGTGGTTAATTTTTAATAATTAAAATTTTGCTATGATATTGTCATTACCGATTGCTTCAGATCGAGACTAATGTTTGACTACCAAATATTGGAGTGATTTCTGTTTGACTAAATAACAAAATGATTATTCGTGTTTAATTGGAAAAAATTAGAAATTAGCTGATTTTATAATTCTTGAAAAGTGGTTACATAAGGTGTCTTAAAAATCTGTGCCAGTCGTATAATCCATGCAAGTCGTACGGTATTTTTTGGTAGTTTCGTGTCGTGCCAGTCGTACAATCCTACAAATTACCGAAAGACACTACTAGTCATAGTGCTCTGTCATATCAGTCGTGTGTATTTTTCCCCTGATAATGCCGTGTCGTGCTAGTCGTATGAATCTTACGAACTATCAGAAGACACTGTCAATCGTAGTATTAAGTCACACCAGTCAGGCGTAATGAATCTGGTGACCACCGAAAAAATTGATTGCAAGAGAAGACTTGAGATTCGATGGTATTTTTGTAAAAATATTGGTTGTTATAGCACATTATTAATTGGGACGCCTGAACGAATAATCTTCTTATCCTGGCTTAGGCGTTGACTCCTGAGCTTTATTTCTCACCCCTTCATTGTCACCATTTTTCAGGTCCAAGTGATGGATGAGGACAATGGAGTAGTAGCCCCTCTTTTGGGAGTAGACAAGTAGCTAACCCTTCCGACCCACTCTATCTTTTTGTCGGTCGTTTGAGAGCATCTCGAAGAATAGGGTTATATTTATGCTATATAACTCCATAATGTTAGCGATCCTCTACTTTATTGATATATTAAAGTATCTAGTTAGATTAAGGAAATGAATGTCCTACTTTTCTATCCCTATTTTTTTATATTGTCTGAGAATATTAAAAACGTTTTCGGCATGCGTAAAATTTTAGTTTGGTCTTAGCGTGCCTGGAACGCTATTCTTTTCGGTAAGGCATTTTGGTAGGGGTGACAGATGCTCGAGGATCGAGGCTTGACATCTCCGCCCAAGGTGGTATCAGAGTATGGTAGCCTACTCCATCCGGTCATAGCTTGGAGTGATAAGGAGTGATTGGGAATTGGGATGTTAATCAGGCCGTAAATTCATGCATATGATTGTCGTTTTGTTTGATTGGTCAAGTAGCCATCTCATCGTGGTTACTATGGGGTAAGCAAGACCTCGTACGTCCCTGCAAAATGAGTAACCCAGGGTGGAGAGCACCTCGAGGTAGGCCTACTAGAGAGGATTCGAGAATGATGAGATCCTGCAGAGCGTTGGAGCGTTGGGATATCTAATGAGACATCAGATAAGGAATCAAGCAGCTACGCGGGGAGTTCCATCGGGAAATGCTCCAGCTGGAGTGGAGAATAATGGTAACAACACGGAAGTTGGTGGAGCAATTCTTGAAAACTGAAGCCGCCCAAATTCTCAAGAGGTAGAGATCTCGAGACCACCGTCTCGTGATCGGAATTGGAGAAAGCGTTTAGCACTATTGAGTATGTGATGAGGATAAGGGTACCATGGCCGTTTATCATTGTAGGGAATAACAAGCTCGTGGTAGAGATCCTCCAAGAATAGAGTCTTTCCTCGAAGGTACGGTCCCAACGTGGGATGCCTTCATGAGAGCATGGCAATGGCCAAGTATTTCTTCAAACACGTGAGGGAATCAAAGTGGAGGAGTTCCTTCGCCTGCGCCAAGGCCATTGTCAATGGATCAGTATGAGGCCATCTTCGCTGAGTTGTCCAAGTATGCACCGAGGATGGTGAAAGACCCTGTTAGTAGGGCATGAAGGTTAGAGATAGGCTAAAGCCCGAGCTGAAGATGTGTTATGCCATTGAATTTGAAAGACTATAATGAGTTGTATGAAAGGCCTAGATGGTGGAGCGAGACTTAGTAAAAGGGCAGCCGCAACTGGACCGCGATTTATGCCTCGGGCCGAAACAATTATTGGTTTGGGAAGAGCGATATTTAGAGAAAAGCACCACATTCCGTCGAACTGAAAAGGTGGCATTAGTAAGCCGATGCCCAATCGAAATGATGTTTGCCGCATGTGCCGACAAAGACACGGTCTACCCCATGATAGTTCCGTATGGGCATGTTTTAGGTGTGGCCAACATGGCCATCAGGTGAGGGATTATCCCTAGAGACAATAGATCGGGCCACAGTAGAGAGGATAGCTTGGAAAGAGTGCGCCAGAAATTTTTCAGAATCGACCTCAAGTGCAAGGAAGGGTGTTTGCTGTTACCCGAGATGAGGCAAAGGATTCGGACGTTATAGGTACGGTCCTATACACGACCAAGTTTCTTATGCCCTATTTGATCCTGGTACTACCCATTCATTTGTGGCTAAACAATTTGTTATACTTGCTAGGTTGAGTCGAAATTGTTGGGTATTGTGTTTTAGAATTTCTATACTACTAAATGATAGCGTAGTGCTGCAGTAGTTGTCCTGATTGTAAGCTAGTTATAAGTGGTCCTGCGGATAAGATAGATTTGATTGTGCGGGAGATGTTCAATTTAATTTGATTGTTGGGATGAATTAGCTAACGGAGCAAACAGCCACGATAAACTACTATTGTAAGACGATTCAGTTTAGTCCGCCGAATGAGGCTCACTTTGATTTTGTGGGTAACCGAGGAGGAACCTCGATTGTAGTATTTCGTTGCTGGAGGTGACTCGCCTATTGGAAAGTGGTTGCCAACGTTACCTAGCAACCGTAGTAGATGCATCCGTTGGGGAGTCTAGGTTGGAACATATTGCTATTTTGCGTGAGTTTTCCGGATGTCTTCTCACAAGAGTTACTGGGATTACCTCCAGAAAGAGAAATATAGTTCGTTATTGAACTAGCTCCCAGACAAAACCGATATCTAAAGCATCGCGTAGAATGGCGTTGTCGGAACTTAACGAGCTTAAGGTACATATGCAGGAGTTATTGGATAAAAGATTTATCCACCCTAGTGTGTAGCTATGGGGAGCACTTGTATTATTCGTGAAGAAGAAAGATGGCTCATTAAGGTTGTGCATCAACTACCGGTAGTTGGAGTAAGTGACGATAAAGAACAAGTACCCACTGCCCGACGATCGACGATTTGTTTGACCACTGCAGGGAGCTTTGGTCTTTTCTAAATTGATCTGCGAACAGGATACCACCAATTAAGGATCAAAAAGGAAGATATACCAAAGACGACATTCAGGACACGCTACGAACACTATGAGTTCACTGTGATACCGTTTAGCCATGAATGCTCCTGCAGCCTTCATGGATTTGATAAATAGAGTATTTAAGGAGTTCTTGGATAGATTTGTCATTGCATTCATAGACAGTATTCTGGTTACTCAAGGAGTCTAGAGGATCACGAACAGCATTTAAGAGCAGTTTTGAAAACCGTCAGAGTGCACTAGTTGTATTCCAAGTTCAGTAAAGGCGAGTTTTGGGTTAACTCGTGTGATATTCCTAGCTACATGGTCTCTGTTGAAGGAATTGTAGTGGATCCAGGCGGTCATGGATTGGCCAAGGCCCACTATAGTGACAGAAGTTTGAAGCTTCTAGGTTCAATAAGTGCGAGTTTTGGTTAACTCGTGTGATATTCCTAGGCTACGTGGTCTCTGATGAAGGAATTGTAGTGGATCCATCAAAGATCGAGGCGGTCATGGATTGGCCAAGACCCACTATAGCGACAGAAGTTTGAAGCTTCTAGGTTTGGCATGTTATTATAGATATTTTGTGGAAAGATTCTCTACGTTAGCATGCCTTTGACGTGGCTGTTGAAGAAAAATGAGAAGTTTTAATGGACCAATCAGTGTGTGCATAGTTTTCAAGAACTTAAGCACATGCTAACTACGGCTCCTATTTTGACAATTCCATCTATCTAGGAGGTTCCGAGATTTACATTGACGCATCGTTCAAAGGTTTGTGTTGCGTCCTGATGCAACATAGGAAGGTAGTAGAGTAAGCGTCTCGCCAGTTGAGACCTCATGAGTTGAATTACCTGACGCATGACTCGAAGTTAGCTGCAATGTCTTCACCTTAAAAATCTAGACACTATTTGATTGGAGAAAGGTTTCACATGTACATTGATCACCAGAGCCTCAAGTACCTGTTCTCATAGAAGAGTTGAACATGAGGCAACGACGTTGGATGGAACTTCTTAAGGATTACGATTGTGAAATCTTGTACCATCCAGGCAAGGTAAATAAAGTCACAGATACTCTAAATCGAAAGTCAGCAATAGCCCAATAATGTACGAGAGTGACTTTTTTTGGGAGGAGTACAAGACTCAGATTTTAAGTTGGAATTGAGTCGTCTATCGAGTCTCATGTCTACGTTGAGGATTGAGGCAAAAGTGCAGGCTAAGAATTAAAGGCCCTACAATTGCAAACCTTGGAATCCAAAAGATCCTGCAAAAAGACTCAGCCAAGAGGAGAATCAACTTTCAGGTAACTGAGGATAGAATAATTCGATTTTGAGGATAGTTATGCATACCTGCTGATGAAGGTCTAAGAGAAGAAATTCTATCGAGAACACCCGTAGCAATTATAGCATTCATCCGGTAGCACGAAAATGTACCAAAATTTGAAGCAATACTACTGTTGGAACGGGATGAAGGCCGATATAGCCAAGCACATGGCTAAGTGTTTGACTTGCGAGCAGTTAAGCTCAGCACTGTAAGCCTAGAGGAATTGCTATAGTCCATTGGAGATCCTTGAGTAGAATGGGAGCATATCACGATGGACTTCATAATGGGATTGCTGTCGCGACCTAAAAAATCGTATCAATGAAATTCCAGGTTAATGGATTACCAGATTAATTAATTAGATTAACTAACCTAGTTCGAGCTCTCCCAAGCTCTACCAAATCACGACTTAGGTTCAATATTTAACATGCAAATTTCAATAGGAGTCGCCACTAATCGTTTTTGGTAGGTCGATTAGAAACCTAAGTAAATTAGCGGGAGGACTAAATTACTTCTACGAACCAGAGATTCAAAGTCCGGGACTTGATTACGCTAGATTACTCTAACGCCCTTTCAGTACCATTTTTATTTCATGAAAAATCATTTGTCAAGCTGACCAGAAGGACAAAATGGTCATTTTCAAGGCTCGGGAAGTGAAATAGGGCAATCAAACCAGTTGAATGTGGTCATTTCTTATTTCCCATAATTTTTTAGAATTTTCCCGAATTTTTCTGATTTTTTTTTTTTTTGAATTTTTTTTTTAATTTTTTGAAATTTTTTTTATGATTTTTTATGAATTTTTAATTAATATTTTTTTTTGTTTGTGTTTTCACTTTCATGAATGCAATGCATGAGATTATTCTTAATGCAATGACTTAAATAAATGTGATCTATCCTAAGAATGCATGTGAATTTAATTAAATTAGATGGCAAACTCTATATGACATGAAATTAAAATAAATATAATTTAACATGCATTCTACATGATGAATTAATTAATTAACCTAAACATGCAACTCTAAATGACACGAAAATGTGACATGAAATATACGATGACATAACAGAGATGACCCTTTTATTTTAGATTTTTTTATTTTTATGATTTTTTTATTCTTTTATTTTTACTTTTTGGTCCTAAAATAAATTAGGCCTAAACATGTACATTCTATCCTAACATAAAATCTAATTTAATTTATTCCAAAGGAATCGATTAAGCGTGCAATCTATCTAATATAATTTTATTCTACGATGCGATTTAATTTAAACGTGTCAATTCTAACCCATATATAACAATTATCTACATGCAATTTTTTAGAGATTTCTGACATGCATTTCAAATAAATACGCAAAGTGCTAGAGATAAGAAATTTACCTGACTGGCGACTGAACTTTCCGAATTTGAACCGAATTGGGATCACATGGCAGTTCGCGAAAAAAGAGGAATTTTTGCGGACATCTCACTCATGAAAACTCATAGAAGAAGAAGCCGCCCCAAATCATCCGTCTACGCACAGGAACGGCATCTCGCGCAACAACGTACGCGATTCACCCACTAAATTTTAGCAAGGTGATTCTCAGCAAGTATCTCGAAGGTCCACCTGTTTGGGGTGCACCCCTTCCTATCCATTTTTTCATATTGATCCAAAGCAGAATCGGCCATATCAGCCTGAAGTAGAACTTCTAACAAATAATTTAAAATCTCGATCGTTGGTACTCTTCTTGCTTTGACCATTCCTTTATATACAAAAATAATATCCCTCAATCCCCTCTTCTCCTCCGCAAGAGCACACAGCACGACGTTGAATATATCTAGAGAGGGTTTATAATCACGTGAGTTCATGCTCGCAAGAATCCGCACTGTTTCGTCGAGTTTACTATGCTTTACGAATTGACCAACCAGTGAGGCGAGAGCAGCTTCAGCTTCAACACCCATGTATCTATCCGTAATCATGCTCCAACAACAGCCATCGGTCTCTCGCATTTTCCGCAAATTCCACGTCACTAATACTATCAAGAAACCGGGTTAAGCTCTCTGGGGCGAGCTTATTTCTCGAAAACAATTCCAGCATGTGCGCGACAAAATAGATGTTGAAAGGCAGCTCCTTGTGGCTTCCTTTTAATGACAAATTGACTTGCGAGTCTCGGGATTAAGGCTGAATTGCAGCTGAACAATAGCGCGAGACGGGTTGCTCCAAAGCTTAGGCGAGCAACTTTGATTAAACTAGATGATAGGGCTATTCAGCGACTTCGCGGCTAAGTTCTCGGGAAAGAGGACCCGTGCTTCTTGCGTTTGTTTCTCGAGACAGAGCAACGGCAGCGCAAGCCAAGTTGAGCTTGCTCTTGAGGACAGCCCGGAACTCCTCGGCGTTTGGCAGTGACGGATCTGACGCCGCTTAGGAGGGCAACATCGGAGGAGCGATGTCCATCGCTTTGATACTCGACGCGCCGCTCGAAGGAAAACACGATTGTTATGGCGCAAACCCCGAGAGGAGAGAGACGAGAGGAGAGGGAGGAGCCGAGAGGCCCGACCACCGTTTTCAAATTCTTTCCTCTCTCTCTATCTTCCTCCTCACGCCCCCTTTTATCCCTTCTCTGGTGGTGGATGCCAAAAGTGAGCATCATTTTAGAATTGTCTCCCTTGAAGAATTCCACGTGGCCATGTATTCAATTGTGCTCTCTAATTTTCTGCCCACTATCCATCAAGTGCCGTCCACCTCCCTCCATTCATCCCACTCATCATTTTATTTCATCATTTTTTAATTCTTCCACCACCGAAGGGACCTAAATCGTGGACTAATTCATCATGAGATTCCCACTGAAGTAAGTCTCCCTCTCATGCTTTTCTCATTCCTTTCTCACGCGTGTTCTTCTTTAATGTTTCTGAACATCCAATTGCCCTCTTCTTCTGCCATTTTTTTATTCTCCACCCATTCATACACTTGCAACTTGACATCAACGGAGGAGAAGTCTTGCATTTGGAGAGTGTTTCAACTTTGAAGGGAACAAAAGGAAGTACCATAAGAGGCCACTACTCCAGTGTCCACACCAGCAATGTAGGTGAAGCAAATTGCAACAAATAATTAAACCGACGATGCATGCACGTATATGAGCTCAACTTTGCTTATGGCTCGGTTCAGAGCATTCGCCTAACCATTCGACGTCGGTCCGAATTATATTGAATGTGACATGTAACTACTCTAAATGCGGACTATATGAAAGTGATTAAATATATATATTTTTTGAATAGAGACTAAGATTAGTCCCTAATTTTTCTATGCAAAAAATTAGTAATTAAGAAGGTAGTCAAAATTTAGGTGTCAACAGCTGCCCTCTTGAGTGGAGGCTCGTAGAGGTTTCTCTCAAAGACCAAATTGAACCTAAATTTTGACAATGCCAAATGAAAATGATGATTTTTTTTGTGGGAGTTTTTAATCCCCTTTTTTTTTATGTAAATGAAATGATGAATGAATTTTTTTTGTGGGGTTTTAATCCATTTTTTCTATGCATATGAAATGATGCATGATATGTAGAACCATAAATAACATGTGTCAAGCTTCTTTGCTCCAAAAAATGGATTAGAGAAACCTGCACATGGATCGCATATAAATATCTGTTTCATTACCAACCAGACTACTTAATGCTGACGATTCCCTTGATTTCCAAGCTTTCTTGCGGTTGCGAGGATCTCAAGGTACTGGGGCCTGTCTGTTACCTGTAGTTTTCCTACAAATGCGAACAGCGCATGATATGATTTGAAAGGATGTGCTTGAGTTGTGGTTCAAGCTGCACCATTTTGTCTCTTGGGACCCACCATAGGCCACCATGAGTCGGTAGAGGTAGGTCAAGATCACAAGAACCTGTCGATTGTGATTTGACAAAGATCAAGAACACGAGAACCTGTCAATCGTGAACTGATAAATATCTCATGAGAGCGGGTCAATCATGAGCTGGTAGAGATAGGTCAAGATCACAGAACCTTCAATTGTGATTTGACAAAGATCAAGAACACAGAACCTGTCAATCGTGAACTGATAATTATCTCATGAGAGCGGGTCAATCATGAGCTGGTAGAGATAGGTCAGATCACAAGAACCTGTCAATTGTGATTTGACAAGATCAAGAACACGAGAACCTGTCAATCGTGAACTGATAAAATCTCATGAGAGCATGGTCGATCATGAGCTGGTAGAGATAGGCAAGATCACAAGACCTGTCAATTGTGATTTGACAAAGATCAAGAACACGAGAACCTGTGTCAATCGTGAACTGATAAAAATCTCATGAGAGCATGTCGATCATGACTGGTAGAGATAGTCAAGATCACAAGACCTGTCAATTGTGATTTGACAAAGATCAAGAACACGAGAACTTGTCAATCGTGAACTGATAAAAATCTCATGAGAGCATGTCGATCATGAGCTGGTAGAGATGGTCAAGATCACAAGAACTGTCGATTGTGATTTGACAAAATCGAGAACACGAGAACCTGTCAATCGTGAACTGATAAATATCTCATGAGAGCAATCAATCGATGAGGCTGAAGGGTTTAGAAACGTCCCTGTTCTTCTGAGTTAATGATCCAGGATAGACAGGCTGACTTGTCATGCCTGCTTGTTCACTGACATGACCGTATGTGCCGCTCTGGTTTCAAACACCTTGATAATCGTCAGAATTCATTCTCTTGAAAGGTT
>JAGVVM010021528.1:0-18263 GCA_019149425.1 Psidium friedrichsthalianum
AATTCAAGTTTATAGTTTCACTAGGACATAATAGTAATTTATATTATTATTTAAAATTTAAGAAAGTAATAATAATCATTGATTAGTGCCAATTCAAATCTGCGACCGTGCAAGCGTGCCAAGTGCGCTTAATAATCGCGCACCCAAATGCGGGTATAGTGAGGCCTAGCTCAGTTAATCTTTTTTTTTTTTTTCCATTTGAAAGTTTGGAATAGCCTTTCGCTTATGAAGAACTTCACACTCTCACAATCCTATGTGGAACAAGGAAAATGCACAATTTTATTTGTTTTACAAACAAATATCAACAGGAGGGAGGTCAAGGCCCTTTGCCCGTTCTGCAACTCGATTGCATATACCATCTAAGTTAGTCACCACGAATGGAAATTTACCCAACCAACCCAAAAAGAATGTCTCGTTATGCATGATGACAAGCCTGAATTAAACAAAAAAACGATAGGAAGGAAGCCAGGAGCATGGGAAAATAGTATTGGCAGAAAAGGAACAGGTGAAAATGATGGATTTAAAGTCGAAAACCAAGTATTTTGAGGTACTTATCTTTTAGTGGTCATTGTATCAACTTATTAAATCCAAAGGGAGAACAAATACAACATCAGGGGGGAAGGAAGACAAATGCCTATCTGTGTGTCGCCTTCATTTGCTGAACGACGGGTCCAAGACATAGACCAATTTGGGTTAGACACTTAACTGGAGAGAGAGAGAGAGAGTTCTGTATTTAGAATGTGGAAAACCAGTCTTCAAGTTCATCATGTAAAGAGTGTCTATGTTTAGAATTGCATTTCCAAAGCCATCATGCATTTTTTCCTTTCAATTTTGCTCTCGCTCAACCTTCAAGATTCAGGAAATGCCCTAACCTCACGCGACATAAGCAGTGGCCTAGATTTGACTGCAACGAGCCTAGCCTGAGGTCTTGTTGCCTCAGGCGAGGGCCGTCGTCATGGGGCAAAAAGATTCGAGTTTTTTTTGTTGTTAAATTTTCTTTTTTAGCAAAAGTACTTTTCAAGTGTAGTTTGTTCCAAACAATATTTAAATCAAAATTGCTTCACAATGCGCCTTTAAAGTACACTTTATGAAACACTATGTGCATTCGGAGGGAAAAAAAAAAACTCTTTAACCTAAAGTCCTTTACATTTCCTCCGAGGCTTCCACCAAAAAAGCCAAACTAAACATAGCGTTACTCTCCTATTCACCGTAGTAGGCTGGACACCTAGACTTATCATACCCTTAGTGTCAAAATTGCTTCACAATGCACTTTTAAATTACACTTTATCAAACACCATTTGCATTTGAAGGGGGGAAAAACAAAACTTTAACCTAAAGTCCTTTACATTTCCTCAAAGGCTTCCCCAAAAAAGCTCAACTAAACACAACCTTACTCTCCTATTCACGGTAGTAGGCCGGACCTGGACTTATCGTACTCCCTGTCAGACATGGTCATTATACCAATGGGAAGACCCTCTGGTACTTAAATAAGCACGGACACAGAGACTGGAGAGTAAAAGAGGGTTCTTGGGTACAAAATCTTCGCACACATGCTTAATGCTCATAGGACATTCAAGGATGTGATTTGATTTCTCGTGGAGGATAAAGACTAACCGCCAAGAGCATGGCCCCTCGAGTTGGCGTACGTTCTCATAAATTGAAGGGCCGTGTAAAATCAGGCCACATCACGTTAGAATCACTGAATAAAGAGAAGGTTCGCACCCAACTTCGGCATTCCCCTTCATTGATTCCAAAAGCTTTTGTCTCCTTTCTCTGCCAGCCCATTTGTTCCTTTCACATTTCGAGACTGTTTATTTTAGGATCTGTCTGGATTTACTCGTCACTTCTTTTCTTTTTTGGGTAAAAATGTCAATTTCTATCCATGGTTTCGTCTTTGGGATCACAAATGCTCCATCATGGTTAGAAACTTCAACTCACCAAGATTACTTTTAGAATTTGCCAAACTCACGGTGCTTCGGAGAAAAATTTCTCTCTTAGCATTTCCCAAAAGTTTTGGTTCGCTAGCCATGGGACATGAGTCGACGCCGTTCTGGCTAGCAAAGAGAAAAAGGTTTACGAGGACGAGCCAGGGTGGCAAGATCGGGTTCATAACCACTTCCTAACTCGAATTTGGTGGCCCAGGTGGTACATAGATTGCCTTAAATTTTGAGAACATGTCGAAAAGGAGTTTAGAAAAATCAAATCCAACTGCATGCGAAATGAGTTTGGAACAGGCTCGCTGTCAACCCATTTTGATTACTAAATCAGTTACTATCGACAAATTAAGAATAACGAAAGAGAAATAGATCCAGCTCAAATCAGCATCCCCTGAGTTTGCGATTCTCTCGCTAATTAAACTCCGCTGGAAGCTATTACGCTCTCTCGCTCTCTCTGTCTCTCTCTAGAGGTGATCAACCTATTGATGTGTGACATCTCTGATAAAATTGGGTCATGTAATCTGTGATTTTCTGTAAAAAGGACTACTAAACAAGATAAGATTTGTCACTTGGATTTGGCCCAATTGAACTAATTCAATAGGCCCAGGAACATCACAGTTCTATGATTTTCGATTCAACTTCTGATGGTCCACCAATGCAACAGCGAATTCCCCCCCCCCAAACAAAACAAAAAAAAAGCGCTACCTGATCAATCCCAACTCTCTATCCACACATTATGGATATTGCGCCGACGTGGCAACGACCCATTGGCGGCAAAGATCAACCCACTCTAATTCTCAGACGAGTCGGATAATCCTGAAGAAGAAGAAAAAGATCCTCTCGGTTTTTGCTCCCCTCAATTGCCATCTCGCCTCGACAGAGTTTCTTCAGGCAAAGAAATTGGGCACGAACGAAAAGAGGAAAACCTCTCATGGCTACACTGAACATGGCAGCAGGTTTCGTGCTGAGCCCAAGCATTGGCTCCAACACAAGCTCTTCCACCACCAGAAGTGTTGCCTATTTCCCCAGGGACGGCAACGGCCGGTCCACGAGGAGGCTCGTGGTGCGGGCCGCGGAGGGGGAGGCGCCTCCCCCGCCGCCGCCCCCGCCGACCACCATCGGGGAGGCTCCGCCCAAGGCCCCTAAGCCCCCTCCGATTGGGCCCAAGAGGGGCACTAAGGTAATCCAATTTGCCTCAAAGCTCTTGTCATTTAAGTTGAGTAGATTGTGATAGATCCCGTGGTGTTACTGTACTTCTGAAGCTTTTATCTTATAATATTTTTCATCAATTAGCTATCTTACCTAGTAATTGCTATCAATATGTAGGAATAAATCTGTTAAGTGAGTGTTTTAGTTAGCAATATTTGAAGGAGAATGTTGGTTTACTCGGTCTGGAGTTACTTTTATGATTTTCTAAACTTGTCCTAATTGACCTCCCTAGCTAGTTGCTGGAGTTAGCATTTCACTTTGCTAAAATACGATATACGTCTGTCGAGAAGTATCGTCGACGCGATTCTCATGCATTCGTGGGGATTATTACATTTTGTTAAGTCAGCAAAAAGCCGAATATTGCGATGATTATCAGGTTAAGAACCGGTGACAAACCTAATCGAAATTCGATGTCATCATTCGTAGAGTTAAAGTACTGTATTAATTTGGTACCCAACGAAATCTACGAAAGTTGGATCTTCAGTAAAATCAGTTCTTGCAATGGGTTGGTACCAAATTACTGTGCAAAATAGTAAGATGGGTCGATTGTAATTCCTTTCTTTCTTTTGTAGGTGAAGATTTTGAGGAGAGAGTCTTACTGGTTCAAGGATGTCGGATCTGTGGTCGCAGTTGATCAGGTCTCTCTCTCTCTCTCTCTCTCTCTCTCTCCGCGCTTCAAAACACAGAGATATCTCGGAAAAAAACGTTTGATTGCTGATGTTTCTTGTGTTCTTCACCCATGCCGGACAGGACCCGAAGACGAGGTACCCGGTGGTGGTCAGATTCCAGAAGGTCAACTACGCCAACGTATCGACCAACAACTACGCGCTGGATGAGGTTGAAGAACTCTGAACGAGTGCTTTGTAAGACCTAGGATTTGTATGATACTTTGTCTTTGTAATATCCTCTCCGCTCCATCTTCTTCCTTCCCGGTTAATTTTAAATTCATCGATGAGTACCTTGTTAGATCGACAGCGCAGACCTTTTATCCATCAATCGAGCTCCCCGTCGTGGGCCTGTAACTAAGGTTAAGGAGTGAATTAGCAAAAGTATAATAGGTTTAAGAATTTTCAGACAAATTTTCCCCTTCCTATGTATCAAGAGAAAACCCCTAATTGTCGCGTACGAGTTGCATTGGCAAGATGATCACGGTAACACAAATACAGAAAGTTACATGAAGAATGAGAAAAACAGAGGATTAATGAGAACTAAAGATGTCAATATGGGTCTTTAACCTACCTTTTAACCCACTTTTATTCACTTGAGTCACAAATGGGTTGAGTGGTTTTAACAAATGGGTCAAATATGAGTTCAGACTTATAAAACCTATTCAAATATGGGTTTTAACTCAATTCATTTTCAACTTATTTTGGGCTTATGGCCTGTAGCTTCCTAAGCATCACTTGTAAATGAACATCAATTATATTGCTTTACGTTTTTATTTTTTGTTTGTTTTGAAACACCATCGCCCACCGCTGCCCGCTACCGCAGCCACCCGTCCAAGCCAATGCAAGCTCTTACGTCAAGAATCACGAACTCTATGTCCTCATTTTGCCTTTCTCCGCATAATTTTCTACATGTCCTGACCCCATCCTTGTCATTCCTTAGTTACCTCCGAATCATCCACTCAATCGCATCCGGGTTCAATCGTGCATCAGCTGCCACCATTTCCACTATAAATATAAGCCTCTATAACTGCTTCAATGTCACCCATGGCACAAGAAATAGGAGAAATCAAATCTTTTCCTGATCAGTCTTGCTCACATTGACCCAAGATCACACTCACGATCTTTATCAAGAAAAAGAAAATGGGAGAGGTCGATCCGGTCGACATACAAGACGTCCAGCACAGGCCCGAGCTCGCAGCCACTCAAGCCGACGGTGCAATCGCTGACTATGCTGCCGTCAAAGGGCTCGAGGAGGAGATAGGGAAGGTGTGCGAGAACTGGGGGTTCTTCGCAGTGGTGAACCACAGGGTGGCGGTGGAGAAGAGGGAGAGGATAGAGCGAGCGGCGAGGGAGTTCTTGGGGTAGGGATCGGAGGAAAAGAAGAAGGTGCGGAGGGACGAGAAGAGGACGTTAGGGTACAACGACACGAAGCACACCAAGAATGTGGGGGATTGGAGGAGGTCTTCGACTTCACCTTGCAAGAGCCAACGCTCGTCTCGGCCTCGAACGAGGACGGCGAAGATAGTGTCATTGAGTGAACCAGTTGATGGGATGAGATAAAATTAGCACACCCCTAATCTTGCTAAACGACGTTTCGAGTGCTAAAAGTAAACGCAGCAAAAACGAATAAAATCGACACCAAGATTTTAACGTGGAAACCTCCTCAATGTGAGGAGTAAAACCACGGCCCGAGGCACCCACCAAACTTCCACTATATCAACAATTAGCGGGAATACAAGTGTTCTTTTCCGATTAATAATAATCAGAGGCTAAAACTTCTTCTTGCCAAAGAAACATCAGTAACTCAAATTAGAAGAGATCGAGAGAAAAACACCGAATCTGAACGTTTGCAAAACGAGCTGAAATCGCAGGCTAGAATGCTCCGTTGACAAGATCCACCGTTCAGATTGTAGAACGACAAGTCTGGGACAACTCCTCAAAATTTCAGCAAGATCCAATGGTGGCGCAGGCTAGATCAGAACTGCGGCATAATTCGGGATCATCGTTTTTCTTCTACTGTTGGCAAAAGATTAAGAAAAAATAAACTTGCAGTAACCCTAGCTTTTACTTGCAATAGGGTGTGGGCTCACAGGCTTCAAGAATAATCATCCATGTTAAAAACACATGGGCTTGGGCTACTCTCAACATAGGAGAGACAAAACCCAACAAATCTCCCCCTCTCGACTATGTGGAGGAGCTCGCCGTAACACCGGCGACTCGTCGACAAGCCACAATCCTTTCTCGTGAAAGAGCCTTCGTCAACATATCCGAACCATTATCATCAGTATGAATCTTCTCAAGATGCACCAACTTAGAATTCACAACATCTCGAATCCAATGATACCGCATATCAATATGTTTGGACTTCGCATGAAAAGTAGAATTCTTCGCAAGATAAATGGCACTTTGATTATCACAAAAGAGAACATACCGGTCTTGATCAAATCCAAGCTCTTGAAGAAAATTCTTCATCCACAATAATTCCTTGCACCCTTCCGTAGCCGCAATAAACTCCGCCTCAGTGGTAGAGAGTGCAACACACTTCTGCAGTCTCGACTGCCAAAAAACTGCTCCCCCTGCAAAGGTAATCAAGTAGCCCGAGGTCGACTTCCGAGTGTCAATATCTCCGGCCATATCTGCATCTGCATAGCCAACTAACTTCGGCGTATCACTTCCAAAACAAAGACCAAAATTTGACGTACCATGCAAATACCTCAAGATCCATTTCACAGCATTCCAGTGTTCTTTCCCCGGATTAGAAAGAAAACGACTCACCACACTAACCGCATGGGCTATGTCAGGCCTTGTACATACCATCGCATACATTAAACTCCTAACTGCAGAACTATATGGCACTTTCTGCATATATTCCTTCTTTTCACAAGTAGAAGGACACTGCTCGCGACTCAATTTAACACCAGGAGGAAGAGGAGAACTCACCGTTTTAGCATTTTCAATTTTAAACCTCTGCAGGACTTTGAGGATGTACTTCTCCTGTGATAAGAAAATCTTTCTTTCTTCTCTTCTCCTAACAATCCTCATACCAAGAATCTGTTCTGCAGAACCCAAGTCCTTCATAGCAAAGGACGTGCTTAGTTGCTTCTTCAACTGATTAATACAAGACACATTCCTGCCAACAATTAACATATCATCCACATAAAGTAAAAGGATAATAAAATCATCATCGCCAAACCTCTTGAAGAAAACGCAGTGATCAGTATTGGTTTTGATGTAGCCTTGCTCCCCCATAACTGACTCAAATTTCATATACCACTGTCTAGGAGCTTGCTTCAAGCCATAAAGGCTTTTATTCAACTTACATACATATTCTTCCTTCCCTTTTGCTATGAAACCTTCCGGTTGTTCCATATAAATCTCTTCCTGCAAATCACCGTGAAGGAAAGCCGTCTTAACATCCATTTGCTCAATCTCCAAGTCAAGACTTGCAGCTAAACCCATCACAACCCGAATAGATGACATCTTCACGACAGGAGAAAATATCTCATCAAAATCAACTCCTTTCCTCTGACTAAATCCTTTGACCACCAATCTTGCTTTATAGCGTAGACAGGAGTTGTGTTCTTGCTTCACCCTATAAATCCATCTATTCTTCAAAGCACGCTTGCCCTTAGGCAACTTCACCAACTCGTAGGTGTGATTCTCATGGAGTGATTTCATCTCGTCATCCATGGCATCAATCCACTCCCGCTTTTGCTCACTCTCCATAGCTTCTTCAAAGCACTCAGGTTCCCCTCCATCTGTCAGTAAAATATATTCATTAACTGGATACCTGGTAGACGGTTGTCGATTTCTCGACGACCTTCTGAGTGGAATAGGATCAGGACCCTCTGTTGTCAGTGGTTGCTCAGGAACACTATCATCCGTCTCAATTGTATCATGCTCATCATTCTGATCTTCAGCAGGAGGGACTATACTCATATCTATATTCTCTTTCTCGGGTTGATGTAGAGGTGCTTTCAACTTGTCAATATCCTCTATCGTCTCGTCCTCCATAAAAACTGCATCTCGACTTCTAACAAGCTTCTTGTGAATAGGATCATAAAATCTATAGCCGAACTCATCATGACCATAACCGACGAAAACACACTGCTTCATCTTCACATCGAGCTTAGTCCTCTCATCCTTGGGAATATGCACAAAAGCTTTGCATCCAAAGACTCTCAGATAATCATAAGAAACGTCTTTACCAGTCCAAACTCGATTCGGTACATCAAACTGAAGCGGAACACATGGCGTAAGATTCAATACATGAACTGCAGTGCTAAGTGCTTCACCCCAGAAAGATTTAGGCAACTTGGCCTGTGAAAGCAAACATCTCACCCTTTCTACAAGTGTTCTATTCATCCTCTCAGCTAGCCCATTTAACTGAGGTGTCTTAGGTGGCGTCTTCTGATGTCGAATACCCTGCTGTGCACAATATTCATCAAATGGTCCCGAATATTCACCTCCATTATCCGATCGAATGCACTTGAGTTTCCTTCCAGTTTCTCTCTCCACCGAAGCATGAAACTGTTTGAATACATCCAGAACTTGGCTCTTGTGCTTCAAAGTGTAAACCCATGTCTTCCTCGAATGATCATCTATGAAGGTGACAAAATACAGAGAACCACCCAAAGTCTGAATCTTCATAGGACCACATAAGTCAGAGTGCACCAAGTCTAGCAAATTTTCTTTCTTGGATGGCGTGGAAGATTTAAAAGAAACTCGATTCTGCTTTCCAGCCAGACAATGAGTACACTTCTGCAAATCAACACTCTTCAAACCAGATAGAGCATTCTTCTTACCCAATAGAGTAAGGCCTTTCTCACTAATATGAGCAAGCCTCTTATGCCACAATTCAGAAATAGCCACATTCTCTACTACATTCACGGCATGATTAGAAATCTTGGCTTGCAACATATATAAAGCAGATAACCTCTTACCTCTAGCCACAATCATCGAACCCTTGGTGAGCTTCCACTGTCCATTAACAAATGTATTGCAGTAACCATCATCATCCAGTTTTCCCGTAGAAATCAAATTCAAACGGATATCTGGGATATGCTTCACATCTTTCAGGATCAACTTTGAACCGTTGCTAGTCTCCAAGCATACATCTCCTATACCAACAACCTCAGCCTCACCGTCATTACCCATCTTCACGAACCCAAAACTGCCAGGTGTGTAAGACGTAAAGAAATCCTTCCGAGATGTGGCATGAGTGGAAGCACCGCTATCTATCACCCAACTTGTCTCATGGTTAGCCAGATTAATCACATCACTGTCATAAACAATCAAGAAATCTTCAGTGGCAGTGGCAACTCGCTCTTCATCACTGCTGTCATCTGTTTTCTTCTCTTTATTCTTCTCTTTGTATTTTTTTATATTCTCCTTCTTCAACAATCTGCAAAATGGCTTAATGTGGCCCTTCTTGCCACAATGATGACATTCCACATTCGCAAACTTTCCCCGTGACTTGCTTCTGCCTGCTTTGTTCTTCGGACCACGGCTATGACTTCTTCCCCTAGACTCGGTAACCAGAATATCAGACTTCGAAGAGGAACCAGAATTAAAAGATTTTCTTCTCATCTCTTCATTCATACAACTTGCTTTCGCCAAATCATATGTAACCACGCCTCTAGGAGCAGAATTAGAGACCGATGTCCGGAACGTATCCCACGTGTGTGGCAAACTGCCAAAGAGCCACAATCCCAGCAACTCATCTTCAAAATTAAGACCCATGGAAGACAACTGATTTATATAGCCTTGAAAGACATTCACATGATCCGCCATCGAAGTGTCATCTTTATATTTCAACCCCAGCAGCTGATTCATCACGAGCATCTTGTTGCTTCCGGTATTGCTGGCATACAACTCCTCGAGTTTACTCCAAAGGGTTCGAGCATGATTTATTCCGATAACGTGATTCAACACGTTGTCCTCAACCCACTGTCTGATAAATCCACACACCTGCCGATGAAATATAGTCCACTGCTCATCAGTCTTATCATCAGGTTTTTCAGTAGAAAACACTGGTAAATAATAACTTTTCACATAAAGCAAATCTTCCATCCGAGACTTCCAAGAAGAATAGTTTGATCCGCTCAACATAATCATTTTACTCGTATTAGCCTCCATCATTCAGCACAGGATCACAATCAAACAAAACTCTGCTCTGATACCACTTGTTGGGGTGGAATAAAAATTAGCACACCCCTAATCTTGATAAACTACGTTTCGAGGGCTAAAAAGTAATCGCAGCAAAAACAAATAAGAACGACACCAAGATTTTAACGTGGAAACCTCCTCGATGTGAGGAGTAAAACCACGGCCCGAGGCACCCACCAAACTTCCACTATATCAACAATCAGCAGAAATACAAGTGTTCTTCTCCGATGAATAATAATCAGAGGTTAAAGCTTCTTCTCGGTTCAAAGAAACATCAAGAACAAATCTCGGTAATCACTACGTGAAGCGATTCAAATAAGAAAGAACCGGAAGGGAAAACACCGAATCTGGACGTCTGCAAAACGTGCTGAAATCGCAGGCTAGAATGCTCCGTTGACACGATCCACCGTTCAGATTACAAAACGACAAGTCTGGAACAACTCCTCAAAATTTCAGCAAGATCCAACGGTGCAATAAGCGGCAAACGTTGATTTAGTGGACGCCCTGTAGGATGTACAGCAGAAGACAGAATTGAAAATTTTTACTGCACGTTCTGTTTTTCCATATCTGCATTTGTACCTCAAGAAAATATGAACTAAGGTAACCCTAGCTTCACTTGCAAGAGGGTGTGGACTCATGGGCTTCGAAAATAATCATCCATGTCAAAGATACATGGGCATGGGCCGCTCTCAACATAGGAGAGACAAACATGGCCCAACAGGGGAGAGAAGAGCCGTTGAACGGCGAAGATTACAAACAAATGGAGTACACTAATGATGTATGATCGAGATAACTGAACACGTTATATCTTTTAAATCTTATCCAGTAGGACACACCTGCCAGTTCTAACAGGCTAATGAAAAGCTTGAAAATGAATAGGTCATATGCGAAGCTTTGAGATGTGGGAATGTGGTCAAATTTGTGCACCGCAGAGCCCTTCAGGACATCGAGTTCAAAGGTAGTTCTCTACTCGTGTTGCTCTCTCTCTCTCTCTAGGAAATGAGACTAATCTTATGAGAACACTCTTTCAGGCTTGACCATACCCGCGGGATGGAAAGTATTTCCGGTCTTCATCGGACGCATCTTGATCCGACTCTTCATGAGAACCCCATGAAATTTGATCCTTCGAGATGGAAGGTGAGTTCAAATATACTCCTTCTTTATTAAGATCAGACAGACAGACATGAATCTAAGTTAGAAAATAATTTTTGCTACATGGTAATTACCCAATTTAAGTGGGATAAGATTTGTTCTGACCAAATATATCAAACCTCTCCAATGATGAAGAAAAACAAGCCCTTGTCTGTTTTATTTTGAATGCATGTAAAGCCTTTCTCACTCGTAGGGTTGTTTAAATGAGGCCCAATGCATATAAAAAGCAGAAAATAAAGTCAAAACATGTTTTTTTATTCCTTGTTTTTCCACTTAATCATCGTGAAATGCAAAAACCTTGTTCACGCATGTCGACAGGATAAAGCAATGAACAAGAAGGTCATGCCTTTCGGAGGTGGACTTCGACTTTGTCCCGGCGCCGAACTCGCTCGACTCATAATTGCCTTCTTTCTTCATCACCTCGTCCTCAGCTTCAGGTACGAAGGAAAAGAAAAACACACACACACACACACACATGATCGAAATCTCTGTTCACACCGAACAATGACGTGTTTTGCGGTCTCGATCTTCACATTCCATAACAGTCCAATGAACAGTAGGTAAAAACAAATTTGTATCCATACCATGTACGCAATAATGCGACGTGACATGATCAACGACGATACCATACTGCCGAGGTCGTCTCAAGAACAACGTGCGATTAATTCTGACTGAAGTGTTTAACCATACGAGCTGGTGGATCGCTCCTGATGCTAATGTGTAATGCAGGTGGAAGACGAAACCAGAGGACTTCCCCGTTGCTTACCCTTATGTGGAGTTCAAGAAGGATTTGGTACTGGAGATCGAGCCAACAGAAAACCGCGGCTAATTTTGGCAGACAAAAGAAGAAAAAAAATGGACATATTCATAGGGAAAATAGATAGCAGAATGCCTTGATTATGTTCCTTGAATGTAAGTAAAAGATATAAGTGAGCAGGCAGCTTTTTTTCACCTTTGGGTCTTACATATATGATCCAAAAAACCAAAGAGTAATAATAGTAATAATAATGATGATGATTATTATCTTGAGGGACCAAAAAAAGCTGTGAGTTGAGGAGAATTAATGAATGTAATTTGCCAGATGTAAAACGACAGTTACCTTTGGTTATCAATTATATTACTGCAAAGGTGACATTGGACCACCACCTTTGGGATGCAAATTCAACGATTATTAATCTTCACGTGCCAACCCAAAGTGAGACCAGACACTGCCATTGATTGTTCCATTTTTTGGTCTCTTTTGGTATCTATGTTTATTACAAAAAGGTTTTAAAAAAAAAAAGTAAGGCCCTGCAGAAAAATTGGGATTCAAATTGAAATTTTTGTGCATCATTATCTGGTCTCTTCGTGTGGCATTGGATATGGCAGCCATGAATCATGCCAGGGTTCATCATTAAGAAGTATCCTCCCATAGATAAGATGGTACATAATAATTTCTTGGATGGTTTGACTAGGAATCCTTTTCATCTAAAGTGAATTTTTTGTCCTTGTTAGAACTATAGGAAGACAATAATGGAGAGAGCTCAAAGATCAATTGTAGAAGTTCGAGTCTACTTTAACGTGTGATGATGAAGCGTTGATGCCTACCTCGTTTACATATATCGAGGATGGCTGGGACATAAATGAGGATGTCGTTGAGGGTAGCAAAAACAAACCTCTCGAGATCCAAGCTAACCCAATGCTGAATTAAAAGCGAGAACGTTGTTCTAGGGATACGTGATCTAATGGATCCTTCTACGATCCGTGGAGGAACTGTTTTCTAATGTGATCCTGAAATGATCGAAGAAATTAATGTGTGGCTAATAGAGCATGCGGATCGATATTATCTCGATCATGCATTATGCCAATCTCATCATGATCCACACGTTCAATGATTGCAATAGGCTTGATATGTTTATAGATCACATAATATAATATTTTCAACAAACGTCACTCTTGCGGTGTTGGAAGTCTCAAGATGTGATCGCATTTCGAATCTGTGCAAAACAAACTTCCAGTTCAAGCATTGGATTTCATTTACTTGATCCTTACTTGTAGTAATACTAATCGAACAGAATTACTTGAGTAGTTAAGCGCTTTATCTGAATGCGATAAACTTGTTCAATCACATTTCTCCGGCACAAGTAATCTCGGGGAGGACTGTGCTTTGCACATCTGTGAGCGGAGTCTTATCTAATACACGTGGACGGGGCAGTTTGGTTCAGATGGACGTATAAGAATTGGTTGACAAGATTAATGGGCTGGCTTGATTGCAGGGCTTACATGAGAAAGCCCACCAGCTCAAATTTGGTCTGGGCCCGCCCTAGTTTTTTTTAGGGTATAACAGAACAATTTCGGAGCACAATGGGCCCTCATGGCTCGTTCAGGGCCCGCCCAATCATCACCTTCCCCACAGCCGACCCCATTCGAGAAGCATCGACTCGATCAAGCCTGGCCCATCAGGAGTCATTACCGGCCCAGTTTATGTGTCGCCAAGCCCAGACTGAGAGTCCTCCGGCACAATTTTTCTTGACGAGGAAGCCAGTGAAAGTGAGGAAGAAATACGAAGAAGAAGAAGAAGAGGCAAAGCCTGAAGTGATACGAACGAGCACGCCCTTTGCTCTCTTGCCTGTCGTCTGCATCATCAGTGGAGATTGATCCTTCGGTCTCTGCTTCGTACGCTGTCGAACCGCTGCTCCGCGCGTCTCCCAGCAGGTTCTCTTCGGTTTTGTTGGCTTCGTACGCGCTTCAGTCGTTTTGGTCGCAGGAGTCTATGGTTTTTGTTCTTCTTTCGTTAGATTCTATTCATTGTCTCTGAATTTTGCCTATGAGGTTCTCGTCAGAGGTTGCATGGCGAGATTAGGCATGCTTTGGTTCCTTTGGCATGAGGCTGAAGGGGGAGGATAGTGAGATTGGTAATTGCACGATTGAGGAGCTCAATCAATCGAGCTTCGTGTTTCCGGTAGCTACTCTGTCGTTGGTTTGGATGAGGTGGAAGAATGTTTATGGGTGAGAGTGACGGTTTTCGTGAGGATCTGTGTGGATTGGACCAGGTTCTGAGGAAGGGAGCTTTTGTTGCTGTTGGCGGCGGCATATTACGCCTCTTGAAGATCTAATTATTTATAGTTAGCTGAAATCTGCCCTTGTTTTCGCCCTTTGGGGTTTTTTGCTTCTGAAATTGTATTTTTAAGTACTATGTTGTACATTGGACTACATCAATCTGGGAACTTGATGATGCTAGCTTGTTTTGCCCTCTTTTAACTATGTTGCTCTCATTGGTTGAGTGATTTCTGTGGTTGGACTAACATTTCTTGGCTGTCTTTTTGTAGGTCTACTTAAATTCAAAATGTCTAAAGCAACAATAGATCTCCCTCCAAAAGGTGGATTTAGTTTTGATCTGTGCAGGAGAAATGATATGCTATCAAAGAAGGGTGTTAGCCCTCCGTCATATCGAAAAACTGGAACAACCATTGTTGGAATAATTTTTCAGGTATCGCTTTATGTTATATTCGTTTATCAGCACAGTGAGCTATGATCTTCTAGCTACCGTTATTTAAAGTGGTATTAGGGAATTTGTAAAATTGATCTATGTTTTTCAGATTAGGGAGCCCAATATCACCTGAACATAAATATGATAGCTAGGTCTCCTTCAATTTGCTTTGTGTTGTGATTGCAAGGCCACATAATCAGCAAACTTGGACCAGTGAAATGTCAGAAGTTTTTCAGTTATGGGTAAACACCCTATGGAATCTTGTGTCTCGGGATAGGCTAACCTTATTTATTTGAATAAATTTCTCCGGCCTTTTTGAGAGTCTTCAATACTATCATAGCTTGGCAGGTTTCATTCACACTGATTACGATGGGCACTACTTCACTTTAAATTTTCATGCTTATGTCTATTCCATATCAACTTTGATTATTTAGTGCTTGTTTGGATTCACTCGGCTGAGAATTTGTTTTTTTCTTTTCCCCTTTTTTTTCTCTTTTTTTTTTTTTTGTTTTTTTTTTTGTGTTTTTTTTTTTTTTTTTTTTTTTTTTTTTTTTTTTTTGTTGTGACTTGTTGGATTTCACTCGGCTGAGAAACAACAGAGTTTAGATGCCTTTTGTGCCTATTGGTGCTTAGGATCCTTAGTCAATTCACAAAAGTGGTAGAGCTGTCTTAGACAATGATTGGCTTTTTGTGGTTACCACCCCCCATACTTCAATTCCCATTTTTCCTCTTGAAAGATTAGCATTATGTCGATCCTGAGTTGATGTCATTATATTTTGCAAGAATACTAGAGGGTGAAATAAGAGCATATTAGAGGATAGTGTATGCCGTAGTAAATAGCTTCATTTACTGTAGTGTGCATAGATTGGCCATACAGTATAGGACCATGACTGATTATATGTATGATTAGGGTTTATCACTTCCACTAATAGTTAAATATGCTCATTGCATTTCTCTGTCTTCTTGAAATCTTCTTTCCTTAGGATGGAGTTATTCTTGGAGCGGATACTAGAGCTACTGAAGGGCCCATAGTTTGTGATAAGAATTGCGAGAAAATCCACTACATGGCACCAAACATATATTGCTGTGGCGCTGGGACTGCTGCCGATACAGAGGCTGTGACAGGTTGGATTTTTCACTTTTGAGTATCAATTTGGCAGTACTAAGGAGGACTTTACACTTTTCTCTAACATTAGCTTGGAGTTGTCTGATATTTACAGTGTCGGTCTGTACTTAATTAAGAAAGTGCAAACCTGTGATTTCTCAGTTTTGTTTTGGTGAAGCTAATGCTTTTATTTCTTATATGCTGTCCTTCCATCCCTCAGACATGGTAAGTTCACAGTTACAGCTGCATCGCTACCACACAGGCCGAGAATCTAGGGTTGTGACAGCTTTGACCCTC
Source organism: Psidium friedrichsthalianum (assembly GCA_019149425.1). Taxonomy (NCBI): domain Eukaryota; kingdom Viridiplantae; phylum Streptophyta; class Magnoliopsida; order Myrtales; family Myrtaceae; genus Psidium; species Psidium friedrichsthalianum. The sequence goes on from JAGVVM010021528.1 coordinate 16,006, forward strand.
CTTAAGCGACATCTTTTCAGGTATTGCTTCTCTTTTTTCTGCTTGGGTGGTGGTTAACAAATCTGAAATTCTCTCTCATAGTTCTTCTGGTTCTAATCGTATATGTCGTATGCAGCTACCAAGGTTATGTCCAAGCTGCTTTGGTACTAGGTGGTGTCGATGTCACAGGACCTCATCTGCATACGGTGCGTTTGAGATTGAAGACTGCTGGCAATGCCTCTTTGGCCGATAAGCTTAACTTCTTGCAAATTTGGATGTAATGTCTTCTTCTGCAGATATATCCCCATGGATCGACTGACACATTGCCATTTGCTACGATGGGATCTGGTTCGCTGGCTGCAATGTCTGTATTTGAATCAAAGTACAGGGAAGGCTTAACTGTAAGTCTTTTGTTACATTAGGGAGGGTTTCTAATTTTGCCAAACCTTCTTTTGTCCACCTTAACTGAAATTCTGACTGATTCAATTTATCATGTTGTGTTTAGCATATCTTATACTTCATCTGGTTTATATATATATATATATATATATATATATATATATGTATATGTATGTCTTCGAAAGGAAAAAGGGGAGAGGATTAGATGGCTCATAGTTTGTACTCACAGTTTGTCTCTTTGGAAGAAGACTGAGGATATTGATAGAGGATTCGTATTCATTTCATACAGAAAGATGAAGGAATTACTCTTGTTTCTGAAGCGATATGTGCTGGTGTATTCAATGACCTGGGAAGTGGAAGCAATGTTGATGTTTGTGTAATAACAAAGGTTTGTGGTCACTCACCAATTGCAATTCTTCCTGCACCTAAAAGTACTTAAGGCAAAGAAACTTGTTTTATGTGAGATCTATTACGATTCTCGTGTTGATGTCAGTTTTCCCCAATTTTGGTCACAGGGTCACAAGGAATACCTCAGAAACCACCTTTTGCCGAATTCTGATGTTTATGCACTCAAGAGAGAGTATACTTTTCCTAAGAAGACTGGTGAGTACCCTTTACGTTGAGCTATTTATTGTCTCTTGAGGAATGTCCTTGCAGTTTGTTCTAGCTTGAGTTTATATCGAAGAAAAACAACATTGCTAAAGTAGCTTGGTTCCCAGAGTGCAGCAACCACGACTTTTTTTTTTTGGACGAAAGCAACCACGACTTTAAGGACAGTAAATATAGCATATGATTTGTCTTGTTCTCGTGATCTATATAAAACCGAAATTTCCGGTTCCTCTGCTCGAGTAACGAATCCACTTTTTCTCCTGTTGAGTGACATGACTGCCATTCTCTATGGCTGTTCAGACTTGATATGTTTGTGCATTCTGTGCTTGCAGAGGTTCTGCTAGTGAAAGTCACGCCACTGAAGGAGAAAGTGGAAATCATTGAAGGAGGAGATGCAATGGAAGAGTAATCACAACTAGCGGTTGGAGGGGGTTGAGCTTTTAATTGGCTCTATTGCAGCTCCAATGCTTCGTGAACCGGCGTGAGATGGGCGCATATAAATTCGAGCGGCTGCTAGCCTTTAATTCGAAAGCTAGAGTGACTGGTTGCTTGTTCATTCTCTATCCACTTATGTTTTGTGTAGCTCCATCTTAGTGACATCTCAAGTTGAGCCATGCTCGAAAGCGCTTGCTCTTAATGGATTTCATTCGGGCATGGTTTGAACTTTCCTCAAGTGTCCATCCGTCCGTCATGGGAAATGTTTTTTTTTTCCTTTTATTAAGCATGTAAGGGCCGTTGGACCTCGCGCGAGTTCGGAAGCAGATCCGGCTATGAACGACAAATTGATCTCATGGTTACTGAAGAGAAAACAAAGCACATGGTAAAGGCGTCCAATGGACCGTGCCAATTCAGTCTGGGACAACTTCCGACCGGTCTAAATCGGTTTACTATCTTTATTTGCCCGGGTGGAGTGACCGGTTGGATTGAAACCAGTTCTGTCCGAGAGCATCCAAATATAATTTATTGGATAACGTTACACACCAGCGACAGATAACGTAAAGCTAAGTTGTCCCTTTAATCTAGAATTCAAAAGTCGCTCTGGTTAAAGACCAGAATGCTGATTTGGACGTTGGAATGGATTAGACTAATTATTAGTTTTTTGGTGTTCCGATCGGATTGGCGTACAATTTTCAAGTTCGCTCATTATTAGAATTCAAGTTCGCGCTGCTATATCCGAAAAGTTTAATATCGTGGGATTAAGTTACAGGATAAGTGCGCTAAAAGTCTTAAAATTTATTAGGAAAGTGCAATTCAATTTTAAAAATTTAAAA
>JAGVVM010021529.1:0-22405 GCA_019149425.1 Psidium friedrichsthalianum
GGTTGCCCTGTTGCTCTCATTGGTTGAGTGATTTCTGTGGTTGGACTAACATTTCTTGGCTGTCTTTTGTAGGTCTACTTAAGTTCAAAATGTCTAAAGCAACAATAGATCTCCCTCCAAAAGGTGGATTTAGTTTCGATCTGTGCAGGAGAAATGATATGCTATCAAGAAGGGTGTTAGCCCTCCTTCATATCGAAAAACTGGAACAACCATTGTTGGAATAATTTTTCAGGTATCGCTTTATGTTATATTCGTTTATCAGCACAGTGAGCTATGATCTTCTAGCTACCGTTATTTAAAGTGGTATTAGGGAATTTGTAAAATTGATCTATGTTTTTCAGATTAGGGAGCCCAATATCACCTGAACATAAATATGATAGCTAGGTCTCCTTCAATTTGCTTTGTGTTGTGGTTGCAAGGCCAAATAATCGGCAAACTTGGACCAGTGAAATGTCAGAAGTTTTTCAGTTATGGGTAAACACCCTATGGAATCTTGTGTCTCGGGATAGGCTAACCTTATTTATTTGAATAAATTTCTACGGCCTTTTTGAGAGTCTTCGATACTATCATAGCTTGGCAGGTTTCATTCACACTGATTACGATGGGCACTACTTCACTTTAAATTTTCATGCTTATGTCTATTCCATATAAACTTTGATTATTTAGTGCTTGTTTGGATTCACTCGGCTGAGAAGTTGTCAATGAATCCTACTGTTGAGTATTTGATTCTTATTTTTCAATGAGAAAGTATTGTTTAGAGGGATACCTGACCTAATTTAAGAAACAACAGAGTTTAGATGCCTTTTGTGCCTATTGGTGCTTAGGATCCTTAGTCAATTCACAAAAGTGGTAGAGCTGTCTTAGACAATGATTGGCTTTTTGTGGTTACCACCCCCCATACTTCAATTCCCATTTTTCCTTCTTGAAAGATTAGCATTATGTCGATCCTGAGTTGATGTCATTATATTTTGCAAGAATACTAGAGGGTGAAATAAGAGCATATTAGAGGATAGTGTATGCCGTAGTAAATAGCTTCATTTACTGTAGTGTGCATAGATTGGCCATACAGTATAGGACCATGACTGATTATATGTATGATTAGGGTTTATCACTTCCACTAATAGTTAAATATGCTCATTGCATTTCTCTGTCTTCTTGAAATCTTCTTTCCTTAGGATGGAGTTATTCTTGGAGCGGATACTAGAGCTACTGAAGGGCCCATAGTTTGTGATAAGAATTGCGAGAAAATCCACTACATGGCACCAAACATATATTGCTGTGGCGCTGGGACTGCTGCCGATACAGAGGCTGTGACAGGTTGGATTTTTCACTTTTGAGTATCAATTTGGCAGTACTAAGGAGGACTTTACACTTTTCTCTAACATTAGCTTGGAGTTGTCTGATATTTACAGTGTCGGTCTGTACTTAATTAAGAAAGTGCCAAACCTGTGATTTCTCAGTTTTGTTTTGGTGAAGCTAATGCTTTTATTTCTTATATGCTGTCCTTCCATCCCTCAGACATGGTAAGTTCACAGTTACAGCTGCATCGCTACCACACAGGCCGAGAATCTAGGGTTGTGACAGCTTTGACCCTCCTTAAGCGACATCTTTTCAGGTATTGCTTCTCTTTTTTCTGCTTGGGTGGTGGTTAACAAATCTGAAATTCTCTCTCATAGTTCTTCTGGTTCTAATCGTATATGTCGTATGCAGCTACCAAGGTTATGTCCAAGCTGCTTTGGTACTAGGTGGTGTCGATGTCACAGGACCTCATCTGCATACGGTGCGTTTGAGATTGAAGACTGCTGGCAATGCCTCTTTGGCCCGATAAGCTTAACTTCTTGCAAATTTGGATGTAATGTCTTCTTCTGCAGATATATCCCCATGGATCGACTGACACATTGCCATTTGCTACGATGGGATCTGGTTCGCTGGCTGCAATGTCTGTATTTGAATCAAAGTACAGGGAAGGCTTAACTGTAAGTCTTTTGTTACATTAGGGAGGGTTTCTAATTTTGCCAAACCTTCTTTTGTCCACCTTAACTGAAATTCTGACTGATTCAATTTATCGATGTTGTGTTTAGCATATCTTATACTTCATCTGGTTATATATATATATGTATGTATGTATGTATGTATGTATGTCTTCGAAAGGAAAAAGGGGAGAGGATTAGATGGCTCATAGTTTGTACTCACAGTTTGTCTCTTTGGAAGAAGACTGAGGATATTGATAGAGGATTCGTATTCATTTTCATACAGAAAGATGAAGGAATTACTCTTGTTTCTGAAGCGATATGTGCTGGTGTATTCAATGACCTGGGAAGTGGAAGCAATGTTGATGTTTGTGTAATAACAAAGGTTTGTGGTCACTCGCCAATTGCAATTCTTCCTGCACCTAAAAGTACTTAAGGCAAAGAAACTTGTTTTATGTGAGATCTATTACGATTCTCGTGTTGATGTCAGTTTTCCCCAATTTTGGTCACAGGGTCACAAGGAATACCTCAGAAACCACCTTTTGCCGAATTCTGATGTTTATGCACTCAAGAGAGAGTATACTTTTCCTAAGAAGACTGGTGAGTACCCTTTACGTTGAGCTATTTATTGTCTCTTGAGGAATGTCCTTGCAGTTTGTTCTAGCTTGAGTTTTATATCGAAGAAAAACAACATTGCTAAAGTAGCTTGGTTCCCAGAGTGCAGCAACCACGACTTTTTTTTTTTTTTGGACGAAAGCAACCACGACTTTAAGGACAGTAAATATAGCATATGATTTGTCTTGTGCTCGTGATCTATATAAAACCGAAATTTCCGGTTCCTCTGCTCGAGTAACGAATCCACTTTTTCTCCTGTTGAGTGACATGACTGCCATTCTCTATGGCTGTTCAGACTTGATATGTTTGTGCATTCTGTGCTTGCAGAGGTTCTGCTAGTGAAAGTCACGCCACTGAAGGAGAAAGTGGAAATCATTGAAGGAGGAGATGCAATGGAAGAGTAATCACAACTAGCGGTTGGAGGGGGTTGAGCTTTTAATTGGCTCTATTGCAGCTCCAATGCTTCGTGAACCGGGCGTGAGATGGGCGCATATAAATTCGAGCGGCTGCTAGCCTTTAATTCGAAAGCTAGAGTGACTGGTTGCTTGTTCATTCTCTATCCACTTATGTTTTGTGTAGCTCCATCTTAGTGACATCTCAAGTTGAGCCATGCTCGAAAGCGCTTGCTCTTTAATGGATTTCATTCGGGCATGGTTTGAACTTTCCTCAAGTGTCCATCCGTCCGTCATGGGAAATGTTTTTTTTTTCCTTTTATTAAGCATGTAAGGGCTGTTGGACCTCGCGCGAGTTCGGAAGCAGATCCGGCTATGAACGACAAATTGATCTCATGGTTACTGAAGAGAAAACAAAGCACATGGTAAAGGCGTCCAATGGACCGTGCCAATTCAGTCTGGGACAACTTCCGACCGGTCTAAATCGGTTTACTATCTTTATTTGCCCGGGTGGAGTGACCGGTTGGATTGAAACCAGTTCTGTCCGAGAGCATCCAAATATAATTTATTGGATAACGTTACACACCAGCGACAGATAACGTAAAGCTAAGTTGTCCCTTTAATCTAGAATTCAAAAGTCGCTCTGGTTAAAGACCAGAATGCTGATTTGGACGTTGGAATGGATTAGACTAATTATTAGTTTTTTGGTGTTCCGATCGGATTGGCGTACAATTTTCAAGTTCGCTCATTATTAGAATTCAAGTTCGCGCTGCTATATCCGAAAAGTTTAATATCGTGGGATTAAGTTAACAGGATAAGTGCGTTAAAAGTCTTAAAATTTATTAGGAAAGTGCAATTCAATTTAAAAATTTTAAAAAGTGCAATTAAGTTATAAAACTTGTCAAATTTTGAAATCAAATTTTTTATTGATTGTATTTTTTGAAAGCTTTAGAATTTGCATTTTCATAATAAGTTTTAGTATTGATTGCGTCTTTTGAAATTTTTAAGATTTCATCGTATTTTGATGATAAGTTTTAAGATTTGATTGTAGTTTTTGAAATTCAATTTAAATTTTAGGATTTTCAGTGCACTTGTCTATAAATTAAATGCCGAAAGTATCGAGTAATGCCAAGTGTCATTTGGTCCCTTGATCGAACATTGCTACCGGATTAGTCAGGCGATTAAGATTAGGGGTTGATTAAGAAAGATACGATGCGTATGTGGAAGCTTCAAGCAATGCCTTAGCGACGTTCTGGTGACCCCCACATCTCCTCTTTTCAAACTCCACGTCCAAGCCCCGATTCCACTGTTTCACCCTCTCTCTCTCTCTCTCACAAAAATTCCATTGATCGGGCTCGGCCCCCCGCCCTCCTCTCTCCGTCTCCCTCCGCCACCTCCGCTCTGCGGTGACGACGTCTCAGACATGTCCTACGACTACCTCTTCAAGTACATCATCATCGGAGACACGGGTTCGCCCCGGACCGCCCCTGGAGCTTCTGGTTTCATCTCTCCGATTGCGGAACCCTAATTTTTTTCCTTCTACTGGCTGCTTTTTGCTTGCAGGTGTGGGCAAATCGTGCCTGCTTCTGCAATTCACGGACAAGAGGTTCCAGCCCGTCCATGATCTCACCATCGGCGTCGAGTTCGGCGCTCGCATGGTCACCATCGACGGTAGACCGATCAAGCTTCAGATTTGGGACACGGTGAGCTTCCATTCTTTTTCTTTAAAAATGTTTCTCGAATTTGTCTTGATGTCGTAAAACCTCATGGGCACGATAAGCTGAACTGTGTGCTACTCTGTTCGGTCTTGGATTGGGGTTTCTAAGGTTCGTGTTTGGGATCGTAGCATAAAAATACTAGTGCTCTCGTGCAATTTGTAGTTCAAACTGGGACTCCGTAGTACTTCGGTGCGAGACTTGCGATTTGTTGCGGATTCTGAGACGGGCCTGATGGACGATGACTTTTGCCATTTGAAGGAATTCTCCTCTAAGAGTCGAAGAAGGCAATAGCATATTATGCGGCTCTTCAGTCTGAGTGTTTTGTTTGTCTATATTTGTACTTAGTCGGATGGGACATAGAGTTAGTTCACAGGCAGTTGTCATTAGCACGATGAGCTTTCAGTGATATGTTGATTTGTCCCAAAATGGGTAACATCGGTGTATCTTGTTGGCAGTGACGGATTTTCACATTTTGTGTTTTCAATGTGTCTAGAAGCATTGGATGTGTGAACTTGTAAGTTCTATGCAGGGACAATTCTTATCATCGCTGTGGATATTTCAGAAGCTTTATTGAATTAGTCATTCAATTCTAGTAAAAGGCTCGGAATCAAAAAATGGAAGTTGAAGTGCAGCCTCCCATCCCTGTTTGCTTTACAAGCTGGACAATGATAGGAGGAGTTAGTTTTCAGCCTGGAGGTTGGAAAATTTTGGTGAAATTATTAAATGTCGTGGATCCTTCGGCGACTGAAGTAAATATCAAACAAAACTGAGCTTGCTTTTAGCAATATGAACATGTTTTTAGTGGCCAATGTTAGATTAATCATGCAGAGGACAGATTTGTCATAGTGGTGAATTGTGGCAGTGAAGCTCAGCCTTGTCTGGGGAGATGATGTACCTTTTCCTTGCAGTCAATTTGAAAATTTTAGCTTGAGCCATTAAGCATGTCAAAGACAGAGAGATGCATAGAGAAGCCAGTGATACCTACTCCTCTATTTTGGCTAGCAGAGAGTATTTTTCATGGAACCCATCTGCACATTTCCAGTTAGTTGCTTTTTCATTTATACATGTGGAGTTTCCCAAAGAAATTCGGAAATGCTTGAATTTGAGATAATGCACAGTATATCTGTCTGTATGTTTACATAAGTATTGCTCGTAGCTCATTTGAATTCTTTTTCTCATTACAGGCAGGACAGGAATCTTTCAGATCCATCACTAGATCTTACTATAGAGGAGCTGCTGGAGCACTTTTAGTTTATGACATCACCCGGTATGTACTATTCAAAATGCTAGGTCTTTTCTTTTCTTTTCTTTTTTCCTTTTTTTTTTTCGGGGGGGGGGGGGGGGGTGTTTTGTTGTGGACGTCAGAGAGAATGGGTAGAATGATTTGCTTACAATATCATGTCCAGGTTAAATTAGCAACTTCCTTGGGACATTGAGTAATTTCATAATATGGATGCTGCCACATGGCAATGTGATCGACAGATTATGAGGCTATGACACCTATGATTAGAGAATTTACACTTTGGAATCTGATGTTATCATCCATTGTGAGATACAAGTTTCAGAACTTTTGAAAATTTTCGGAGGAGTATAAAGTTATGAAGAGTTCCTTTGGGAGAGTTCTGTGTTATAGTTTGTCTTATTATTGCTATCATTTGTAATTTTATTGCTGAGACAAAAATTCTCTTGTATTTTAGGAGAGATACGTTCAATCATCTTGCAAGCTGGTTGGAGGATGCTCGGCAGCATGCAAATCCTAACATGACAATCATGCTTATAGGAAACAAATCCGATCTATCTCACCGGAGGGCTGTCAGCAAAGAAGAAGGAGAACAGTTTGCAAAGGAAAATGGACTTCTATTTTTGGAGGCATCTGCAAGAACAGCACAAAATGTTGAGGAGGTGATTTGACTCTACCATCCCTTCTCTATCCCATTGTGGGTGAGTCCACAGCAGCATGACATTGTTCCTTACAATCTTGTACCTTTTTAATCTCCAGGCTTTTGTAAAGACTGCAGCACAGATCCTACAGAATATTCAAGACGGAGTATTTGATGTATCCAATGAGGTATACATTCTCTCCCTGAAAACAGATGTTGCTTAATGTTTTTCAGCCAAAAATACACCCTTCGAACTTTTCAGGTTTTGATTCAACTGATTTTTACTTTTCAACTAGCATGAGTCATTAATGGCAATGTCATTTGTGTGGATGAGTTATAGGTTTGCTTTAAGCAACTGGACCATATGTATACTCGATTTGTCAGATTTAAACGTGGGCAATTGTGTCAAAACCGGTTTATCTTAAAAACATTTCTTTGTTTCAAATTTCACTTGCAGACATCCGGAATCAAGGTGGGTTACGGGCGCCCTCAAGGTCAAACGGGTGCTAGAGATGGCACTGTAGCTCAGAGGGGGGGATGTTGCAGCTGATCGAGGATAGTGCAGCATGGTGTTGGTGATATTCTGCGATCTGTGTTAATTCTGATCTTGGCCATTAAAATTTCTATATCTTCGGATGCTGGTTCCGATAAGGTGAATTGTACAGATCTGCTCACAGTTGTTCCTCGATGGCTGTCAATTGTAGACCCAGTAAATCTTCTAATCACTTTGACTTGCTCCCCGTCATAAATTATTGGTCTCTGTGCTTTGGGAGCTTGCGTGATTTTAACCTAATTGGTCATCATTGGAGAGTACCTTCTCGAACTATGAAGTTCAACCGACTGCTTTATCGATTAGGCATGCCTACTCAATCTGCTGGCAAAATTTCGTCTTGAATCTTGTGAATAGCATTAGAAACATGGCAATATGCAATCTTGACTTATACCGTAGATCAGCAATAATCTCGATGCAGTCGATTAATCATCTCATCAATTTGATGACCTCCTATGCTTGCGCAATCACTCGTATAGATTTAAGTTTATAGTAAGATACTGGGAGGAAGGATCACTAATGTAAATAACAAAAGGCGAGCTCTTCGCATGCAAGGCTAAGTTTTTCACGTTCACTTTTCCCTGTAATTTACAAAGTGGAAAGAGTTGAACTCTGTTCATCACTAGTTCATATACTCCACGGAGTCATTGACCCACGGTAAATGGGAAATTTCGTGTCATTCATTCACGTTTTCATGGAATATTATGCTGGTCGTCGCTGCGGCAAAGTTGCTTCAGTGTCGTGTTCTCTGACTTGGCTCAACCTATCCTCCGCTGTGAATACAGATTTTAAAACAAGAGTCGAACGATCTTAAAACCAACGAAGGTTGGAGATGATACATTAAGAGTTAATTGATCTTAAAATATAAGAAGCCAAAGGAACTTTAGGGCAAAGAGTTCAGTAAAGACGGCAACTGCTATTAGGCATACAATTGAACGAACCGAGGACTGATATACCAGCAAAATTGTAGCCAAACAAAATCTGAGGCATGTGCCCATACAAGTATTTTAACTAGTCAAAGATGCGGCTGTGCACATATGCCGGAAAAATGTGTTATCAGGCCTGGCATTTTACGACCAAATTTGACACTTGAGAACTGTGCGACTAAGAAGCGCCAAACACCTGCAGACAAGAAGTCGTGCTTTAGAAGACGGTGCAAATATAATATATATATATATATAATAGCATCTTGACAAAGGAAGCTTACCCCAGCCAGAAAATCTTTAGAGAGACGAGGTTTGTTTTGGACCGCATTTTCGGCAACCGGCTGCTTTTGTGGGAACTGGCGAATCACCTTCGCCACCGGCTGACTGACCCATTGCTCAGGGCTCTTCACTGAACCTTCTTGTAACTCTTGCTTCTGTAAAGCAAAACAATGACAGTCAAAAGGCAAGAGACGATTAAAAAAAAAAAGACGCATCAGACACACCAGACGTGGATGAACGGCAACACCCCCATGACTGAAGTGATTGACAGGAACTATATCGTTGAAAAGGGAAAAGGATAATTACATCTCTCTGGAAGAGTTACAAATTTCCTACTTGCACAAGATTAAGAAGAGTACTTCTGCTACCGCTTCCTCTATGGACGATAATGAGCAAGTCTTTCACCCATAACACACCCACACATACTGATGAACATGTCTCCACAACAAAAGATACTCCAAAAAGATGTTAAGAGGGTACTTCGCGTAGTCTAGGCAGATATTAAAGAATTCACACAAAGAAAACAGTACAGGCTTTTTAGATTCCAAATTTTCAAGGATGTTAAAAGATGCTTTGCGAACTCCAGCCATCAAGAATCAGTACCACTCTCCACTGTCAGACCTCCGAAATGCATTATTAAGTGTCATGATGAGGGCTGCTCAGCCTGGTGTCACTGACTAGTCACTAGTGCCCAACTAGGAAATGTTAAGGTCTTGTAAGTCCTATTAGAAAACATCTACAAGGAGTACGGAGAAGGACCCATTACCTTCTTGAGCCGTTCTTCTATGGAGCTTAAGGCTCGGGACTGGTCGACCTTAGAAAGATAGAAATCCCGCTCCCTCTTGGCAGCAGAAAGTTCTAAAGCCAGCTTCTGCTCCCGAATAGCATTCTTATAAGCTACATTACAAACATTACGATACAAGACACAATCAGCTTCAGCAGACAACGAGTATGGCATGAAATATCTCATTGTGCTATGTACCGATTTCTTCAGTAAGATCATCCCACTTGAATTTGCTCAAATACTTGATATTCCAGAGATCATAGTAAAATGAGGACCTCTTCTTCCCTCCTAAACAGAATCAAACATGCACACAATTAATAGTAGACGCCAAGGACATATTCTAGAAAGCTCATGAAAAGGGAAAAATCAACTTTTATTAGGACAGACATCAGATGCTAAAGAACGAGTATTGACAAGAACTTGGGGCAAAAGGTGCTCTGTTTAAGTACTCGAATTTTCACTTGTGGCAACGCACGCCCACCATTGTCCAATAAAAAGGATGAAACTTTACCTATTTGTTCACCGTTCAACATGTCAGCAACTCTCTTTGCAACACTTTTCTTGGCAAATTCAACCCATCTACACGACCAACACACATTAAATCAAGGTGACAACAGATCATTACCTAACACGGATGGTATCCAGAAGTAGGCGTTTGACTGAGGCAAGACTAATACAGAGAGCATAAAAGAAAATGCAGAACTTCTGCAAGTCCAAGGTGGATCATACCCTTCTGAGAATCCTTGTCCTCGAAAGCCACCAGCTCGTTTGCGCTTCACTTGAGCCGAAGGATCTATGATGTAGGTACAAATAGTGATTACAACAAGCACGCCAGTTATGTTAACAAGGAGAAGCCTAACATTTCGCCAAGATGTGCTTGTCACTACTAGTAGAACCAAAAGACTTCCGTCCCGAAAAACTTAACAATCCATAATTTTGAGCGGGAACAAGTTTAATCAAACATCTAGGAAGGGCATTGTATTTACCTTCGGGTGCAAGATATATCCTCTGTATTTCTCCATGCTGAGAAAGAATCTGACGAAGTTTTCACATGATCCATGTGAGGAGGAATCCTGCTCAAGTAGCAGACCCCGCGATTCCTGCTTGAGCAACCTCTTTCGTCAATTGCTTCTTCTTCCTCATCTTCTTCGACGCCTTCTCGTCCTTCGATTTTGTCTTCATGTCCTCTGGAGGATTCACGGAACCAACATCCCTCCCTCTCGCGGTGTCGGCGCCCTCATTCTGATTACCATCCTCTCCGTTTTCACCACCATCAATCTCACCATCAAAACTTACAGCTCGTTGTTCACCGTCCTCCATAGCTTCATCTAGAAGCTTCTCTTTCCTTCTCCTTTTCCTATCCTCCTCCTTCTCATCACAGGCGTCCAATTTGTTTCCACTCGCCATTCCCTTAATCTCTTTCTTTTTCCTTCTCCTTTCCTTTTTGACAGTAGAATCCAAGTGTTCCTCCTCCATTGAAGTCGACCGCGCCTCTCGTCCTTGTTCCCTCGACAAAACTTAATACAGATAGTTCAGCACAAAGTTCAGATTGAGGATCGACACAAGAGCACGGAGCCCCCCTGAGCGCTCTATCGGGATCCGGAGCTAATTTAACATAGCAACGGCGATTTCACGAACGAAACAAGCACGTCAAGGCGGACGAAGAAAAAGCCAAAATCCAGCACGAACCAGAAGCAGAAGCGATCGAGGCTCCCACCTTCCGGCGATGGCGCGACGGCTGGTTGGCTTAGGCAGCTGTCGCCGTTCGCAGAAGAGACGGAGAGCGAGAAGCAGAGGCGACGAGTCGGCCCGAGTGCCAAAAGGGGAAACAAGACCGAGAAGTCATCGGTTACTTTGAGGCCGATACAAAAGCCCATGAAAACGGTGGGTCAGCAAATCGAGGCCCAAAAGCCCACGTATTTGTTGGAAATTCTAAATGAAGTCCTTCGCCCGTTCAATTTTAGGAGGATGGTTTTGTTTATTTCGCAAAAAATGAATGATTTAAAAAATAATTCTCTAAAAATAATCTCTTATATTCGTTACAAATATGACTGAATGAAAAATATATTCTCCGTCCTAACTAGACGAGGACTGTATTTTTAGGACCTTCTGAGCTTATAGATTGACCACGGAAGTAGAAACCAGTAATGAATTATTCTGTGTCCCCAAAAATGATTAGATATAAATCGTTGTCGATAATGAAGACGTTTTTCATTGATTAATTATTTAAAGCGCTATAAATGACCATTTTGGGATTTTTTTTCAATTTATGCATTGTCACGAAGCACGTAAAGCATTCATTTTCATCATTTTTTTTTTCTTTTATCATGTTTTATCCACTGCTTACCATCCAATAATCCACTTCACCTCTTCAATTTTTTCCTTTTTATCCTCACATCTCTCTTTTATATATATTGGCAAATCAATAATGTGATACATATGATGAACGTTGACTCGACGCACATCACATGCCGAACAAATATGATTGCAAGATGCCCCATCTTTATTGAATTGAATCACGTAAAGTATTGTACATAATCGCCAAAAGCAGGATTACAGGATGCGCGACATTTGTAATGCGAGGTCTTGTTATTTGCCCTCGCATTGTGGCTCAAGATCTTCTTGGGTGCTAATTACACGTATAAAACTGAGGACCAATCCAATATTTGCAAAACCTAATTGCGCTACAGATCCATAAGGACAACAAATTTATCCGTTTGTAAATATATTCATCTGCAGAGTCGACGAAGGTTTGGCATCGCCGTTGGGAGATTTATCCAATGCTCAAATTTTCGGGTCGGGTCACATTTGATTTGGACCTTTTTTGCACGAATAAATCGACTAGAGACTTAAAACAAACCGGAGATGATTATTTCTGGAAGCATGAAAAGGTTTCTTCTACTCAATAATGAGCGAATCTCTGAATGGAGACCTTCGGAGACGATACATGGCCTCCGACGCCATACGCACGACCTCGTTCGCGGGCGGCGGCGGATCGCTCCAAGAGCTTCTTCACCGACGTCGGTTCACCTGGAGGAACAGGTAGTTGCCGGCGAAGAGGTCGCCGAAGTTCGCTTGGCTCTCCTTCAGCCTCCTCAGCACTTTGGCGCACGAGACCCTGACCGCCCTCGCCAGCCTCGCCCGTCTCCTCAGGAGCCGCCTCAACCCCGGGACCCTGAGCTTGAACCTCCTCTTGACAGCGACCCTCTTGAGCCTCGCGTACCACAGCTTGGACCTCACGATCGCCCTGTATCTCTCGAAGACGTCGTCGCCGTCGAGGACGAGACCGCCGGTATCGCCGCCGCTGCCGCCCGGGCCCTCTGTTTTCAGTCTCTGGTATGGGAATTTGGCGGCGGAGGCCATGAGAGAGGGAGGGAGAGGGAGATGGAGTTTGGGCAATGAAATGTTGCTAGCTGGAGAGGAGGACGGACCACTTGAAGTTGGACTCGTGGGGATGAAAGATTTACATTGAGGTTGAGCTCGCAGAGGCAGTTGAGTTGCACTAAATGCCGAGAGGAATTGGTTTTTGATAGATCAAGGCGTCATTACAGCAACTGTCGATCAACATGTTTGATAGCTGTCTCTGTCCGAAAGTTTTATCTAGTTGTAGGCGATTTGATTTCAGCCGTCCTTCATGGGGCCCGATGTTAATGCTTCTCGACTCAACTGACATCGACCGGACTAGCATCAACTCAGCTATCGGCCGATGGACTGGACGGAAATCCTTCTGCCTTCTCAATTGTTAAAATGTACGATTGAGTGAGTTGTGTAAAAAAAAAATGTCATATCAAAATATCTAAATGGTATAGAGCAATTAATATATCTATATTGACCCATGACTCATTAACTTAAATTTTTTAGTAAATATGAATTTAACTGGATATGTTAAGATTTGGGCTCCCTTTTGATCCCGAGCGAAGATATCGGGCTTCTATTGCACTAAAGAAATTCCCTACTTTGATGGAGATCGGAGAATCGAAATGGTGTAAAGCAATTATGTCCCATCATCGGCTTGATTCGATTGGCTTCTCGGAGTGAATATTGGCGTTGGACCCTCAACTGTGTATTCAGGTTCAAAATCGAATCGCATATGCCATCCAAACACACCATTTTTATTCCTTCCTTGTTGACAGCGTGCTGTATCAACCGGTCCGTACCTGTAATCGGGGTTCGCATTGTTTAGTCGATGACCTTGATTTATCTCGCTGGGGCCCGACTCAAAGAGATTTCTCTTCGTCTCAATGGTCTTTATCACTTTCTCGTCGAGGTCCATCCATATCCAAAGCTATCGTTGATACATGGTCAATGACATCAATTCTTACTAATATTAACTGTTTTAACACATCCGAGTTGACTTTTTTAGGGCGCCGACAGAGAATCCAGTGAAGGGGGTCTGAACCTGTGTGCTGGGGCTCGAGGCCGGTCGCCAGTGCCATGATTCAGACTATTGGCATGTGATGACCCAACGATCCAATAACGATCGCCGGAACCAACCAAGGGCAATAAGAGGGCGGCCGTGTAGTGATTAGCCTCGTCAAGTCCTCCCTTCACAAAGTCATTAATTCTGTCCAGTCAATTGGCAACATTGCTGGCTTGTCAAGAAGTTGACCCAAAAGTCAAAACAGTCCTCAATATGGACCCTGCCAATCTCGCTCTCGAGCCTTGACAGCTTTTTGACACTACCAATACAGAGGCATGCACAAATACGGGTGGGGGAGTCAGCCCGGTGCTTGACATTGGATCGAAAAGCAAAGAACCCGCATCGTCCAGGTTGACGTCTATTGAACGGCCGTGACTCGTTACCTTTACATTCATCGACGGAAGATTATAAGGATGCGATCCCCCTCGGGGATAGAATCATCCGTGCAAAATACAACCCGAGATTGGCAAATCGATCCAAGAAAAGAAGAGGAAAAACAAAGAAAAGTTGGGTGACAAGTCCTCATCATCAACCGGGCCCTGTGCAGCAATAATAAATGAGGTTGGTTCAGACTGAATTGAATGAAACAGCACAACAGTATTGCAAAACTCAGACCCACGAACTTTTTTTTCTCTCTAGAATGCATCATTTACAGTCTACAATTGATCTGGCAAGCAATCGAGACCCAACATTTATCCACAAAATCAATAAACAAATAACATTATGTTGAGGATTTTATACACAGAGGGCAGCAAATCCCTCACAAACAACCGATGCAGAAGAGTCTTCTCATGGATACGCAAACAATGCTGAAGGAACAGAGCCCGTGGCAGCCTCTCCAGCTTGGATGGTGAACGATGGAAAAATATACTGAATTGCGGCGAATGGGAGAAAACCCCATTGCTAGTAGAGCTTAATCCTAGTATGGATCGAGCTTCGGCAAATGGGGCACAGCTGAAGATCTT
Organism: Psidium friedrichsthalianum; assembly: GCA_019149425.1. NCBI lineage: Eukaryota > Viridiplantae > Streptophyta > Magnoliopsida > Myrtales > Myrtaceae > Psidium > Psidium friedrichsthalianum. The sequence continues at coordinate 14,500 of JAGVVM010021529.1, forward strand.
GCCCACACTCACAGCATGTCTGTCATAAGAAAAATTTCACGTTGACAGTCAGCATAACCATGGGTAACCACAGAGAGAGAAGCACAAAATAAAAATAAAATAATACCTGATGCCCGCAACCAAAAGCCATGTCTTTCGCATTGGTAAAGCAAATAGGGCAAAGCTGCACGACATGGCATAAAATGAGTCAGCTAACTACGGAACCAGTCATTCATGCAAGAAGATAGATGCAAGTGCATAATATCTCCTTGACAAGGAACTCCAAATTGAACACCAGTTAGAGCATGCAATACAATCGCTAGTTAACTTAATGAAGATTAACCAAAGGAAAAATGGAAAGAATTCAAGGAAGCATTGTCCTTTTCACAAATTCCTTCTGTTTTCTAAATGTTGAGCAATAGAATGGGAACATTGCAATAGCACCCTAGTCGACGGCATTCCTTTCTGTGACTGGCACTCAAGGAACCACAGGGCAATCCATACAGAGCAAGGAAGTCTAAGGGATGAGACGCCCGGAAAAAACTGAGAAACCAGGATTTCAGGCAAATGTAGGCATTAGCAAATGCCTTAATCAATGACAAGCCCACAGAGTAACAGTACAGCTATCCAAAGCCATTAAAGTATTATTTCCCAACTAGGAATTTGGCTGTGAAACAGCATATTCTCAACATATAGTAAGCACATTAGAACAGTAAAAATAGCAACATTTTTAAAAACAGAGAGATTTCAACTCCAATACCTGGTCATCATTAGTAGAACTTGGAGCAGACGGAGCTGTGCCAGTTGGCTGGCTATCCTGGGGATAAGGTGGAACACTTGGCTGGGAGATTGTTGGGCGGTAATCTTCGTAATAAGGTGGAACACTTGGCTGGCCATCCCGGGGATAAGGTGGAACACTTGGGTGAGAGATCGTTGGACGGTAATCTTCGTAATAAGTTGGAACACTAGGCTGAGAGGTTGGCGGACAGCTATCTGTGTAATAAGGGGGAGCAATTGGCTGAGACATGGTTGGACGGGAAGGCTTCGACATACCAGTGGACGGCATACCAGATACAGGCGGTGGGAGAGGAACCCTCCGAGGAACATTTCTCTTCTGCCTACTCCTATTTCAAAAAACAAATGAAAAGATCAGATTTCAAAAGAGTAACTTTGCAACCAAGCCAAAAATGATCAAACAAGCACACACCGTAAACAACTAGATGTATTCTTCTTACCCAAGTAAATTAAGCTCAATAGTTGCCCTGTACTGAGAAGGAATTTCCATTAAGGCTGAAAGAGCAAATTCTGTCTCCTTTCTTGTAGGCGCCACATTCTTCAACATAATTTGGGTAAAATTGACAAACTGGGGGAAGAATAGAATATTTCCAGTCAATAACTTTCCTCAAAAAAAAAAAAAAAACCTCATATAAAATAGTCCTAAGAAAGAGAAACAGTCATGCTCAATACCACATACCTGGAAATTATCAAATGCTCTAGCAGGAATATTGTCATCGAAGTCCTGCATCGTGTCCCAGGGCCCATCTCCTACCCCGACTAATATGATTGAAAGAGGCAACTTGCTGCAGAAAACAAGCATATTAGGAAAAAAAAAAAAAACAGTGGACAGAAAAAGGTTGAGACTTCATCAGTTATTCTATATATACCTCGCTTCAACAATTGCTTCAACTGTCTTCCTCTCCTGTGGACTTAGTTGTCCTTCTTCAATGTCAACGCTCCGAGTCACCTGAAGCAACCAGTTCATTAGACACAGAGGATATAACTGTAAACATGTAACGACGTATACAACAGTCAACAGGGGCATAGTAGCGCAACCCCTGAGAAGGTATGTAAGCTAATAACTATAGAAATATGCACCTGTCCATCAGCAATTATCACTAAGACATGGTACTGCCCACCACTTTGCTCCACAATTGTCATGGCCATCTCTATAATTGGTGCAAAAGAAGTAGGTCCTATGACCAGAGATAACCAAAAGGAAAAAAAGGTTAAAACTAATAAAAATAACAAATGAATTAATGAATTAAAAACATCCGGTATAAAGATTGTTAGATCGGCCTTTCTCCAACCAACATACTTTACAGCACAATGAGCTAAAAATATTGAATCACCTGCAAGCTTCAAATAAGGGACTATTCCCTGTAACGGTGCAAAACTTCTTCAAAACCATGACAAATCTCTCATCTGGGTAGAAGCCGAAGACGTCTTCGTCATGGGTCGATGCTGGCATGACAAAGCAAGAATCGTCATTCTTAAGAGCTCAAATAACAATATTTGCAGGAAAAAATATAGTACTAGATCCATTCTACATACCATCTCCAACCCAAAACAAGGAATCAAGTTGTCGTCATCAAAAGCAGCCAAGGTTCTCCCTATGATGGATATCGCTTGTTCGTATGGGTTAAGACCATTGCTAATGTCATGCAAGCTGCGCTTGTTAAATGACTTTGCACCTACATTACAAACAAATCTGAGCATTCTGAAAAGAATAAGAGTGACTATGGGCCGAGAAGGAAGCAGTGAATGTGTAAAACCTCACCCGTCCACTCATTGCTCTTAGTAAAGTCAATACCAACAATAAGGTTCGAAGACTCGAGACCAGCACGTGCAAGAGCCTCAGTAACCTAAAATATCACGATCAAAAAAAGAGTCAATAGAAAGCAAAAGCCTCGTACTCTTGCAAAATGCAGCAAGAGAACTAGATCAACATGACAAACTGTCGTCACCCAAAAACCCTATATACCAAACAAGTTTAGGTCCCGAAATAAGTAGCCTTTCCGTCAGCCACGTATTCCTAAAGCTCATCTATCAACCACTTGACAAGCTTAACGTAGCCGTTCCAACTCCTTGCTATCATAAGATGCTGAATATGGCGACTAAAGAGATAGAGCAATAATTGACTTCAACTTATGTGACATGTCAAATGATCAACATAAGGAATCCATAGGTAATTATAACAGAAGCAAGCTCCATTTCCATATCTAAGGACAAAATATATCCTGTCTTCAATGGAATGAAATATTGCAGAGAAAACCACACCATGAGAATTTCACACACTAGCGTGAACACAATTAACAATCACAGGGCAATCATTTCAATCCGAAATCTCACCTCTTCCAGGGATGGTAACTATCCGCAATACTCGAATACCTCTTGTCTAGCCTTCTCCGGTTATTGCGTGCTTGACCGCCGCCGTACCCGTACTCCTGAGGCGGCGGATAAGCCATCTGCGGCGGGGGATAAGCCATCTGCGGCGGGGGATACGCCATCTGCGGCGGGGGATACGCCGTCTGTGGCGGCGGATCGCTCACGCTCTCTTGACGGTAAAGAGGAGGCTGCGCATACCGGTACGGCGAATCCAAAGGAGAAGAAGTCGAAAGGCGCGATGAACTCGAATTCTCTCCCCAACTATCCTCTGTGGAAAGCTTAGCCCCATCAATGAAACCCGAGAAACTCTGCACTACCAATTCTAACAACTCTCAACACAAAATCGCAAAAGCAAGCAAATCCAAGTCTCAAGACCCCAAACACCGGGCGATCAGAAACAGAGCAACGCTACTTCGATTAAGCCTTCAAGAGATTGGAACCAGGAAAAAATTTATGAAGGAAACCCGATTCAGCTTTTATATATACACATGAATTTGCAAGGCGTTGAACCAGATTTATGTATTGACCGAACAAAGCGAAGACCGAAGACGAAGACTAAGAACGAAGAGAGGCAGCTTCAGGCACACGTTTTCACGTGGCAACAAAACCAACCGACTCGAAAGAAGGAGATTGTTCAACGTAAGCAAGCTGCCTAAATAGCTTGCCCGATAATTCTTGAACTTTAGTTTTAAGTTTCCACGCCACCGCCCCCATCACAAGACCCCAAAGTTTGAAACCCATCATCCCATCCCATGCAAGGTTTGACTTGATCCTTCATCGACGCGACGTCGTTATTAACAGCGGCCACATGCTCCCGAACAAAGGAGAGTAAAAACAAGACGCACGACACGAAAACGAAAGGTGCATTCAATTGGAATCGCAGCGACATTGACCCCCAGCCAAAACATCTGCGGATGCGATCGGCTAGAGAGGTCAATGCCACTTCGATCCGCGAACCAAAACGAAGCGTCGCGATCGAGCACGTACCAGATTATAGCTGCCGAAGTTGCAGTGCCTCGAATTTTCGGAGAAGACAATGCGGGGGGAAGCGCCGCGATTTGCTGATGCGGAGTGGGAAGCTCGTCTTGAGCTCGATTTATATACGAACGAGATAATCGCGCCAGCTCTGTGACGAAGCTTCGAACCAGCTCGTCGCGATTCTAATCAGATTTGACGTTAACAGGGAATTGCGATTTGGCATCAACATTCTTGACTTTTTCCGCAAAACCCACTTTGGACATTTCGCCTGCCCCCTCCTGCTTGGTATTTTCCATGTTTTTTTTTTTCCCTGTTTCCCTCGTGTAACTCCATGGATTGACTCCGTTTTTCACTAAATCTTCCTCCTTTGCTTTTACTTATTGTTTTGCGAAATACCCCCAAGAAGAAATCTTCGAGTTTAAGGGTGATAAGTTCTTGGATGGATAGGAGTGATCTGTTCTTGGAACCGGCGAAACCACCAATTGCTGAAATAGTTCTTGTTCTACGAGGGAACCAACTTACTTTTTTTTTTTAAAAAAAATCTGGTGTAAAATATTGATTTCTTGTGATAAATAGTTCTTATTCGTCAAGGTATGCGATCCGTATGGATGCTGACCCGAACACCTTCGATACAAAAAAAAAAAAAATATTTAGGCTATATTCGATTGGATGCAAAAGTATTTTTAAAAGAAGCTTAAAAACCAGTTCTACTCGAGAACTCACCCGTCAATCCAGATCGATTTGGTCCAATTTCTCGAAGGAATCGAATCTAGTGCTGACTCATATCGTGTTATGTGTTGCCAGTGCATCAAGAATGAGATCATTTTCATTGTTACTTTAGAAATCATCCTTGCCAAAACTTTCTTTGAATTCGACTCGATCGCGCTCAAATAAGCCAATCGTATTATGTACAAAGTTCACTTAGAATCTAATGCATTTATTTCATAACCTAATCAAGTATAAATTCACAGATCCCATCAAAACCGTTCGCATTCTTTCTTAGGACGCATGATTAATACGTCGGAAAATCAAAACAACTCTCCTCCAAGTAACATGAGACGCTAGTTAATAAGATCCATTCGAAAAGAGAAAAAAAAAAAAAAAAAGGTCTGTCATCCACTGTAAGATAAAAGACAAAGAGCTTTATTGTCATTAGCGAATCAGCATTGCTCCCTTAAAGCGATGAAATATTCTAATACATTGAGATGGCTGCCCTCTAGTCCTTAGATTGACATCAACAGTGGCGACACCAACTTTACTATTCTTAAAGTTCACGAAACGGAAGGATGGACGAAAGAACGGACCGATCGAAACGCCAGCGATAAAGTTGGATGGATGGAAAGAGGAGTGGCCTTTTCAAAAAAGGGGTTTTTGCCTTTTGGCATTGTGTCAAAAAAGCGACATGTGCAAAACATGATGGGGGAAGTATCCAGGCAATGGCGTAAACTTAGGTACGAAAATTATTTCTTTTCATTTTAGAGGCTTTTGGACTTGTACGAGGAAAGCTTGCAGGTCCGGATAACTACGGGGCGATTCTCGACCATGCGTGCATCCGACTCGGTACGCGTTAGCTGGACTCCATGTCCAGGTCGCACCTGGCAATTTTGAAAATTCAAAAAAAGTGGGGGTGGGGATCTTTTCGTTCCGAATTGAGTTTGAAGGCCAACTTCAAGTCATGTCGTGAGCGAACCTTTCATCGAGGAAAAATTACCAAAATCGTCGCAAACCATTCTATCGTGTCAATCCTAAACCCCTTTTTTTAGTCAATTGCATCATAAACTTTTTACATATTAGGAATGAGCATAGTTTCAAGGTAAAATCTAAAACTCGAAATTACTCCGATGTAAAACCTGTTCTCTTTCGAATTTCGAGATACGAAGGGCAGGTTCCAAATTTTCAAAATTGGAGAATTTGTTCCGATTGGTAGCTTTCAAGTTCTAGATAGATAGAATCTGGAACCAGTAATGCAAACTGTTACAAGTTTTTGTATTTTTCTTGGAATATATCTTCTCAAGATCATGTGGTATTCCATGACGTCCAGTAAGGAGTGTGTGATCTAAAACTACTAATTAGAACTTTCATTTTCGGCGATATTTATAACTGAGACTTTTACTTCGTTGATACTACGTATTTATTAGTGTGTAAATATGAGTTTGGTCAATAAATTATAGCAATATATGGTGGTTATTAAAGATGATGATTCACTATAATCGTTTAATTAAAGATATAGGTAAAACCTATGTAGAATCTAGAATCGACTCTAGAACCTGTGACGTGGTAGGTTTCAGGTTCTAAAGTATGCAAGGTAGGTTCTAAGTTTAAAAATTAAGAATTGTTCTAACAAGTAGGTTTCAAGCTCTAGGTGAAACCTATATAGAACCTGGAACCGCTCATCCATATTGCATATGTGTCAATTCAATCTATCCAACTAGTTTTGGCCTGTAATTACTGACGTGGCCTGACTAGCATTAATGTAAATAATTTTTAACAATAATTTATCTTTTGACTTTTTTATTTTTAAAATTTTATGAAATGGTTTTTTTCCTATCTTTCTCTTCTTCATTTTTTGTTAGGGTTGAGCATGAGACCACCAACCACCAAGCGAGGTCTGGTGACCTCCGTCGACCACTAGTCAAGGATTTGTGAGCCCTCATCGATCGCTAGGCAAAGGCTTACGACTCTCACCCAGATCTGAGCGAGTCACGAGATATAGAGCCAAGGGGACGATCCATCAAGCTATGTAGCAAATCGACCGAAAAAAACAAAGGCCTACGTGGCTTACGTCGACTTGTCATGCCAACTTCTATGTCAAATGCTTTACGATAGAAATTAAGAGAATTAGTTGCGCTGCTGCATGTGAGCCCAACCCATATATTTCATTCCACGAGGATACCAAGGGTGCGTTTGGTAGCATTTATATTTTCGGGAATAATTTCTATTTATAAATAATTTTTTCTATTCCTATTCCCTAGATGAGTTATTTCTGTTCATAAATAATTTTTATTTATTTATTCCTTAAATGAGTTTATGGGCAGAAAAACTCGTTTAGTAGCCACACAAAATTTTTATTCCTTAAATTGAAAAAGAACATAAATGCATTTGGTACAACCCTTTCGACACATAATTTTGTGAAGGAAGGTCATCACAGACCCTAAAAATTTTTATTCTCGATTTTTTTATTTGATTGAAAAATGTCAGTAGAGACTTAATATTTCATGTTTGGATAAAGCTGGACTTTTGCAAGGACATAATGATCAAGATATTCTAAGATAGCCTCATAAAATAGAGTTGCAGATGATTTTAAATGATGTCTCCCGTGGAATCGTAACAGAAGACAATTTAAGCATGACAAATTCGCTCTGACTATAGGATGACCTACTCGTTCTGTCAAAAGTAATAAAACAGAAAAAGGGCAGCAAGCTAAACTTAGACATAGGCAAAATTAAATTTGATAGTGGCAAGCATATTTATTCTTCGCCACATAGAACGTAACAGAGTAGCAAGTATGACTCTACCGGATCGATAGAGCTAACGTCGGTCGTAGTTGATGTTAACTTGCATTTCTCTATAAGAAGATGAGATGAAAAATCAATCGGAGATTCGCCGGAGCAAATAAATGATTCCAAGTAACACGAGACGCTCTTTAATAAAACTCATTTGGCAAAAGACAAAGCGCTTTAGTGTCATTTGCAATTAGCATTGCTTTCTTAAAGCGACGAAATATTCCAATACGTCGAGACGGCTGCCCTAGTCCTTAGATTCACCAACTTTTCTATTCTTAAAA
>JAGVVM010021530.1:0-15975 GCA_019149425.1 Psidium friedrichsthalianum
AAAAAAATTAATAAATCACGAAAAATATCAAACTGTGATAAATTGACTCTTAATTAGTATTTTTACCACAAAAAATTTCAAATCGATATACTCCTAAAAATCCTAAATCGATACACAACAAATTCACTTTCCATTAGTTTCTGTTAAATTGAGTTCGCTAGTTTCGTTAAATTGAGTTAATATTACGAAAGACCCAAACTGATACACCTGTGATATCAATAGAGGATAAAATCCGATGTACGCCATTATTTTGTCACGTGTAATATAAATCGACAATTTGACGGTAAAATTTAACGAAAATAATAGAAGATAAATTTGTCGCTGATATAATACGGGAAAAATTTATCACATGTATACAAATTTAGATTTTCTTGTATTTATGAAGAAAAGTTGAAAGCTTACTTTTAAAACATTTGAACTTGAGCATTTTTTTTTATTAGGTCCTCGATTGTTACTGATCTCTCTAATCAAGTCGCTAGACTTTCGTATTTTTCTAATCAAATCCCTTTATTTTTATGACAGCCGGGAATAGTTTTGTTATTATAGAATATGGAACTAAAGATATTGAAGATGATCACATTAAGTAACGAGATTTCTCGACACAAATAATGATTAAAAATTACAAACCTTCTTAATCTCGTTGGCTCCAACTGGACATGTTACCTCAAATTAACCGAACTATGGACCCGCGAGAGACTTGATTAAAACGATTATGCAAATTTAAGGATTTCATAAGGAAATTTTGAAATAGTTTGCTTGATGGGCGAGCACTCGGCCCAGCAATTCTCGAGGCATCATCGGCTACGCCAGCCGTGGCGACACCTGCTTGCTGTCGTTATTGCTTCCTCCCAGGCCACATGCCGTCATCGGATGCTTGGTCGCATCAGAAGCCGCAAACGAGTTCCCCAGTGGCCGGCCTGCTGTATTTTGCCAGGATTAGAGGGAGTATGTGCGGTTTTCATTGACAAATGCATTCGTGATCCACTTAATTGTGGATTTGGCCAGGTCATTGACGTCGGGCATGGGGAACGTTCGGATCGTCATCTCGTCGAGGGTGATACTGCACGTGTTCTAGCCCGAAACGCGGGGAGCCTCGAACCGGCAACATGAGCTAATGAGCCACATAAGAAATAGTCAATCCGGCTCATAACATGTCCAATACATACATGACAGGAAACAGTGCACTAAGGTAAAGCCATGGACAGGATGAAACATAATAGCAGGCAGTACATGAGAGAATGAACAATCCCTCCAAAGAACACTCATCAGTTCACAGGGAAAAATATAAGAAATAAAAGTTACATACAAATCTCTCCCAACCCCTTCTAATGTTGCAGCAGCTACAGCCTACCCAACTAAACACAGTCAGTCATGGCAATCTTCTTCCTTTTTCCGCCCGTTCTCTGGGCGAGCGATTCAGCAAGCATTTGCTGACCATCTGAGAGGTCGGTCCCCAGTCTCGACTCCCAGACATGTTAAGCTACGCAACCTCCACACATGATGCTCCTGCAGTCCGTACATGCTACGTGTAAGAAAGACTCAAGACTTTCAGATTTACGAATACATTCAAAGTGACTAAGTGGTGCTGTCAGCGACCGTATTCGGTAACGCGCTATAGTGTTAATCGACTCGATCCTTCTAAATAGATAATGCACAATTTCATGGCCGATGCTTTGCTCTAGCTTTCACAGGATATAAATAAATAAATAAAAAGAGCCAACAGATATCTGATTCTCATATTAACTCTCATCAGAGAACTTAAGTCAAGAATGAGATACTTGCGTCTCAAGAAAATCGAGAGACCTGCCCAAACCCTGCTTGATTTTGTCTAATCATCAAGATTATGATGTAAAGAGAATAAGCATCCAAGGCTAAGAATTTCCACAGTTCTATCACAATGAAAGATCACTTGTTCTCTCAGTCGCGACATTAGACGTTATGGCAACATCTGAATTGGGCTCATGTGAGGGCTAAATATTTTTCTGCCCAAGAGGATGCAAAGGAAAAGCAGATTGATAACTGATATGAGGTGAAGATACAACTTGACCATCCTCGCGAACATGTCTATAATTCATCTATAAAGCATGAAACATCCGTTAATAGAAGCTTTGGTCGCAAGTTAAAGATAGTCCACTCAAATGCCACGTTAGCAACTTCAATCCCTCGACGAAAGTCAAGGATAGTCTTGTTCGCCTAGAGCATAATGATCAGCAAGAAAGAGCTACAGACAGAGAAGATAACAATGTAAACTTACGCAATCGCACGGCCGGACCTCCGAGGCCTTCTAGTACTCGGCATTTCTTTCCTTCTCGGGGGTTGAAGAACCACCTTGATTGCCGTATCAAAGACAGCTTTAACATTCTAACCCAGCCAAAAGGCAAAAAATATCAGCTTGGTCCTCTGAAAAGTCAAAAATTTTTTAGTTGATTTTTCGATTTACCTGCTGAGTCTTGGAGCTGCACTCGATATAAGCTGCAGCGCCAATTGCTTGCGGAGCTCCTCTCCCTGAGCAGTGGTTATGATATTAGATCCCAAGTGATCAGCTGAATACCCCCTGTCCTCACGAAGATCTGACACGATTAACAAGATAGAATATGTCAATTGCTGATTTATTCTCCGCCGCGAAACAAAGATGGCTCATTATAGATTCAAACTAGCCGGTTTTCTACCTACCTAACTTGGTTCCCACGAGAATGACGGGAACATTAGGCGCAAACCGACGGAGCTCGGGCATCCACTAATAATTCAAAAACAACAGTAACGGCTAACTTGATCAATAAATCAATCATAAAAAGTGATTCACAAGCACATAAAGAGAGAATGTATGGCCCAGTGCACAGTTTGAAATTAAGATGAGCCACTTTCATCTGGCAGAATCTGAAAAGTGTGCACTACTGAAAAGGGGGCAAACGGAAGTGAGGCGAGGGAGGACAAAGAGGAAAAAAAGTGAGATAAAGGCATGAGCATGGGAATGATTAGCACCTTCTTCAGCACATTTTCATAGCTTGCTCTACTGATTAGTGAAAAGGCCAACACAAAAATGTCTGCCCCTCTGTAACTCAACGGCCTCAATCTGCTGTAATCTTCCTGACCTTTCAACATAAAAAAGGCAACCCAAAATTACCAAAAGTGAAAAAAAAGGAACCAAAAGTTCCCCAAGCCCAACCTCTCACAACAAGAAGAAACCATCATCTATGCATTTTCAGACACACTATTGTAAGTACCTGCAGTGTCCCACAGTCCCAAGTTAACAATGCTCCCATCCACAGCCACATTGGCACTGAAATTATCAAACACCGTTGGTATATAATCCTGCAACAAAGCAGCAGGAGAAAAAGGAGGATTAAAGAGGGGAGTTTCAGCTGGTTTTTTTCACAGTATGCACGAACCATAAACCGTTTCAAGATCGCATTTTGCACAGCCAAAGGAGGCAGTCGTCCTTGAAAAAAAGGCAAAAAAAACGGAGGAACAGAGACAGAGACCACTTCACAAAAACTAACAAAACCGACGAGCGAAAAGACCGAGGAGGACTCACTGTCGGGAACTTATTGCTGGTGTAGCAGATGAGCATGCAGGTCTTGCCCACAGCCCCATCTCCCACGGTGACACACTTGATGAACTTGGAAGCACTCATCCTCCTCCTCCTCCTCCTCCTCCTCAACGCTCTTCAGCAAAGAAACTGGAGCTCTCGGGTGAAACGCTCACAAGACCCACCTCTCAAAAGGAAGAAGCTTGCACAGATGGAAGAGAGAAACGAGGACAAAATAGCATCTGGGTGGGTCTAGAGTTGGTGCCGGGGCCTTTGTATAGTTGAAGAATCCAAGAAATTAAATACGAGAGAGAGGGAGAGAGAGAATCTCAGTGGCTCGTAGTCAAAGGGTCTTTCATCTACCACTGCAGTCTGCACTTTATGGGTTTCTCCAGATACAAAAAAAATTCAATAGATTTCAAAACGCATTCACAAAGCTTGAAGTTTTTCCTTTTTTCAAATGCACCAAGATGGGGCCCGGTATCCAACGGCAGCCACGGGCTATGGAACCTACGTTCCATGGGTGGTTTCCAACTGTGAAACATTACTGCATCCGTAACAAACCTGGTTTTGTTTTCTCAACCTAATGCTACAAAATGTCATAATTGAACAATCCTCTGCCATTATTTCCTCCATCTTCTAGTCAAGATCTCCCCAGGGTTTTGGAGCCATTCGGGGGCGGGAGGGAGATTTTGGGATTTCGTGTAAGCACAAGTATGAGTTCATGGAAAGAAACCACTCAACTATCATATCTTCTTGAATAGGTTGTAATGGCTTTGTGTGATAATGTTCATGTATTCTAATTGATATGGTGGTGCTCAATATTAGGCATATGCGAAATCTATTATCGCTAAAAAACGAATTGAAATTTTTCATCGTGCTGTGCGTTTTTGGCATGCGATTTATGAATTGCAAGTCGGAATTATGAGATCATTAGAGGAAAATCGAATTTCATAATTACCAAACTTGTAGGAGTTTCGAGAACATCGGATGCAAGAGAGTTTACGCCGTGTAGGATTCGTGTCAAGGATTCGAAAATAATTTTGAATTAATCTCGGCACATGCAGTTAGTCTAATCCACCAACGAGTTTATTTTATTTTAAATGTAACATGTACACATAAATTATCTTTTTGCACATGCCATGCTATCGTGAATGGATTATAGTGATTTGGGATCAAGTTAAATAAATAGACAATGATGGGTCTCGTGGTCCTTGCGGCTATGAGTCCTAGCTGCTAAATTGAGCCTACTTACGAATAATTATGCAAAGTCTTTGAGGGCTAATTAGATGATTGAGAAGGTACGGGACGAAGCACATATTTTTTTATCTGCCTACGCGTCGTGATACATTTTAACGATATATTCTTATTTAACTCGTTTAGTAAAATTTTTATCGACTATCTAAAGAAAAATTTGATTTCCGTGCAATAATTCTTTAGACTTATTTGAAAAGCGAAATAGTCCGCATCTACAAAAAAATCAGGTTTGAGCAATTGACTTTGCGAAGATAAAATTTGGCTGAATTCGTCGCTAAACCAGTGCGACAAAATTATTCAAAAAAAATTTCTCGCACAATGCTTTGGCGTCGAAAAATTAGCGACGAAATTTGACAAGTTCGGCAAAATTGCGACGGAATTTGTGACGAAATTTTGCAAAAAATTCGTCGCAAAATTCGTCCGCTAATTTGCGACGAAAAAAATTTCGTCGCAAATTCGCGCAAAAACATTCGTCGCAAACTTCGTCGCTAATTTGCGACGAAAAGAGTTCGTCGCAAAATTCGTCGCAAATTTCGCGAAGGCAAAATTCGTCGCAAATTCGTCGAAACGAGAATACATTCGTCGCAAAATTCGTCGCAAATTTCGTCGCTAATTTGCGACGAGAAATTCGTGGCAAAATTCGTCGCAAATTTCGTCGCAAATTCGTGGCAATTTAGCGATGAACATTTCCGTGGCAAAATTTATCGCTAATTAGCGACGAACCAGCAAGAGATTTGCCACGAAAGTTACGACGAAAATAATTTCGTGGCCGACTTTGGTCAGAAAATTTAGCAACGACATTTGCCATGAAAATTTTCGTCGGTAATTCGTTACCCACGAAAAAAATGTAATTTTCGTCGCTAAATTATATATAACGACATTTCGACATATCACGGTGTCTGTGGCTCCAACTAAAAATGTTCCTGACCTCCCATTTGAATCTCCCCACACTTTCATAGTCATTAAAATATAAACGTAAAGTGACAAGAGTTACTATATACCATGCAAATTCCATTGCCCACAATATCACGAAATGAGGATTCTGTTAAAAAAAGCCACCGCAACATCCACAAAATTACTGCATATCTCAATCTGTCACTATTAAAATCTATTCAACTATGATGTCTGTCGACACAAGAAAAACCGAAACAACTGAGAAAGGATAGCTACAACATTGAAAACGAAAAAGAATCGAATGGTATATCTGCCAATAATCAGATTAAAAATTGCTGAAAAATACCAAACTAAGTTAACGTCAAGGACCTGAATCACACGCAATATTATCGAACCTTCAGTTCCTGCATCTCATGAAAACCATCTTCAAGTTTGACAATATTAGTTGCTGCACGATACAAAATATACCCGACTAATAAGCCTATCACAATGAACAAAAATGCAGTAGTAAGGGCAGTCCATGATAGCGGTGCCTTCTGATGATATCTGCTCATCACAAAAGAAAAGGAAAGGGCAGCATCAGATCCTCTGGAATTGTCCACTCAGAATGAAGTCTCCATGAATGAGCCCATTAACCTACAAAAGCAACACATTATTTAACTTTATTCAAACACAGAAGAAGACTTGCGGCTTATATTTATCTGGAGGGAAGTCTCCTTAGATTATTATCATACATCAAAAGCAAAACATTATTTAACTTTATTCAAACACAAACCTTTCCCTCCAAAGCGTCAACCACTGCAAGAGCCTTCTTTGAAAGGCTTCTAAGGAATGTCTTTGCCTGCACCAGAAGAAGGATGTAGATAACACTATGAACAAAGGCTATAATAGGAAATATATGAGAAAAGATAACTCATTTAGGCAAATATAGCCATGTTATAGGGCAAACAAAACCAAAGAAGCGAATCATCTTGCTCACTTCATCTATTTTTTTGTGCAAATCATCAAGCAACTATTTCATTCTCGCTGCATAAGCAAAAAATTCTTACCGTTTAATCAATGAAACGATTGACAAAATCATCATCAACTTCATCATCAAGATAATTGTCATTGTGTTGCTCATCATTATGGCCATCACCTACTTGGTTAGTGGGAGGTACAGGAAGAACCTGATCTTGGTTAAGGTTGAGGTGTCGCAAGATCAATTGCGTTTGAGACTCTAAAGATCTGATTTTTTCATCTTTCTGTGACAATTCTTGTTTGACCATTTTCATTTCTTCATCCTTCTCTACAAGTATATGTTTCAATTGGGTCAATTCTTGGTCATTTGCTCCTCAATTCGTGTTCTTCTTGAAACAGCGGCATTGGAAGATGAACTTGCAGCAACCTTTGATGAATATATCCTTGACAAAGATCCCATCCCAAATATTTTGCCTCTTTTCATCCCACCCGATGCCTCCACCCATAATGTCATATTGTCAGACCCTTCACTCGATTGCTCAGACCCATCACCACCACTAGCAGTACTCATTAAAAGTTCATCATATTTTTCCTACATTAACAATGTAAATGCAAATAAATAACTTCACACATATATATAACTACCATCAATATTAAAAACATTTGTTATTTTCGTTCTAGTTAACCTTACATACCTTAATAGCTTTTGCTCGATCGCTAGTCCATGTCTTATCTTTTTTTTGAAAATGTGCGTTCAAATGTAGCCGTATATGTCGGTTCCGTCCCTAATTCATCTGCCTATAAAATATAAACATAAATGAGTAATTAAATTAAATTAACCTACAACATATTTAACAAACTTACCATTCTTTTTCTATGCTCTCCAATGCTGATAGAGCCCCCAGCGTATGTAGCAGACCCTTCACTAGAACTAGAAAGCTCGATTCTTCGTATTCTGTTCACATTTTTGTTTATTTCTTTCAGTTTCCCAAATTTTCTTCATTTCTGTCCAAGTCTCACCTGTAATGAAATCTGGCTTCACTTGACTTGTCTTAGCTCTATTCATCACATTTCGTATGTGATCACCAGCTTTCTTCTTGAAAATTCTTTTAATTTCATCCTCTTCCATTTTATCCCACTTGAATTTCCGCTGCAATAAATAGAAAATTAATCGACTTTACTTATACCGAACTTAGTTTGTGAGAAAATAGAATGGCAAAACTTACCTTGAACTCATTCCACCACAAATCCTTTACTTCTTTTGGAGCGCTACTGTAACTAATCCACTCCCCCCTCCAATAGTTATTGACTATTTTATTAAGTTGTCTCACAACATACGTAGCATTCGTGAATCTGCAAATAGGTTAGAACGATATAAATAATTAGTTGACATCCATATCTTAAATCGAAATGAAGGGATGACCCTAAGTATTACATATTTCAATAAAATAAAATACTTACGAATCTCCATATGGGCATATCATAAATCGGTATCTTCTTCACCTGTGTTTTCCTCATCATTCGAGTGTTGTATTGAAGGAGATGGAACTGAAGGAGATGGAACTGAAGGAATTGGAATTGAAGGAATTGGAACTGAAGTAGATTCAGTATGCATGTGTCCAAGTCGTCCCCTAATATGTTCTTGAGGGTCTGAGGAAGGGCCAATGTACCCATGTTGTTCATGAGTACGTAGTGGTTGAGGGTTAGAAGTAAGGAGAGGGGAAGAGGAAAGGGACGGGGACGAGGTCGAGGAAGCGGAAGAGGCTGGTCTTCTTTGTGAAACTGCACCACGCATGTGACCTCCACGTTTATACTGACAAGTAGGAAGGTTGAACAAATATCTTAAAAAATATAAACATGTATTAGAGACACATAATTACGTACATAATGAAGCTTACCATTTTGTTGTTGAGAGCAAGAGACAAACTTGAGAAAATGAAACAAACTTGCTATCGCCTCTATTAAATAACAATCTCTGGTATGGAAGGAACCTATTGAAATTGTCCACATCAGATTCCATGAAAAATAAAGGGGAGCATATTACATAACATGATATACTGCAAATAAAGGATGAAGGACCAAGGAAGAGTTGGACTTTTGGATAGCCCGTGAAGCAGTCAGCATATAAATACCTTCTCACGTTTGAGCCAAATAATCCGTCATGTAACCTTTCTGAAATAATTTACAATAGCTTAAAGAGTACAAAATACTTGCACGTAAATATTTTCCCCCCTTTTTCAGCTAAATTTTGCTCAGATAAACAAAAGCCAGCAAACTATACCTTGTGGTAGGTAAAACAAAAATCCAAAATTTACCACACCAATGTGATTATAAAAGATGTCAAAAGAAGGGCAAAAATGGATGGATTTCCCACTTCAAAACCTAGTGAAGCGTCATCTTAACTAAATCAATCATTTTCCAATTGAGAAGTGTCATTCTAACCTAAGAACTCAACTGATAAAAGCTGCAGCTGAACAAAAAGTCTTTCCTTGGCCAGCGAAGTAGCGACGACTAATTCCAGAAATGAAACTGAATTTTTTCGCTCACTTCCTCAACTTCTATGGGAAGGATATGTTAAAAAAGGGTGAGTATCAACAGATTTGAGAGGATCAAGGAAAATGAAAATATTTTACTTGGAAATTATTTTCAAGGAAATGATCAGTTTCTATTTGTTTAGTGATCTAAAGAAAGTGATTTCCTTATTGCTATAAGGGAAACAAATCAAAGCTTGTTGTTTTTAGAATTTTAGTTGATGGAAAATATTTTTTTGTACATCGATTAGAGCTTTGTTGTCCAAACACTGAAAAGTCAAAAAATAATTTTTGAATTTTTTTTTTCAAACAGAGGGATCCCAGTGTAAATTTAGTTTAAGTGTGAAAGTCAAGATTGCAAGGAATTGCCGCATATCTCTAAAGTAAACAGCCTTAAAAGCTCCATCTCTTGCATCCATCGTTTTACTACCGTTACGAGGATATGTATATGAAAGCGATGGCGACCAATAAGGATGCACGATGATCTCTATCCGAGTCCTTGGCGTCTAGGCAAGAAACTGTCGAGTGTGATGTGGATTCGTTTGTCTCGTCAATCACGTAATCCACGCCGAAATCCAAGAACTCTTGTCCTCCTCTCCAAAATTCATCATAGTTGATTGGTCAATTTAGACTTTTCGGATCGATAGTTGATGTATCGGTTATTTCCAGATGATACAATTAAACATGTGAAATACCCCTCCATTTAGAAGGTCTTGTTCCCATAGTTAGCATTTCAATTACGGCTCCTAGAGGGTAAGACAAAACAAGTCATTACTGGACAGATCAGCTCCAAAAACGTGTAAAATCCAACTTATCAATAATGTGAACTCCGTGTCAAAGCCATCTCTTGAGCAAAGAAATATACGAGCATATAATTGACCATCTGCTCAATCTTGTTCCCCTAATTAGCATTTTAGTGATGGATCTTAGAGGGTAAGGAAAAAACGAGTCATTATCGGACAAATTATCTCCCAACAAGTGTATAATTCAATTCATTAATAATGCGAACTCCGTGTCGAAACCGTCTCTCGAATAGAGAAATGTACGATCATCTAATTGCCGATGTGCTCAATCTTGTTTCCATGTTAGCATTTTAGTGATGGATCTTAGAGAGTAAGATGAAAACAAGTTGTTATCAAATGGAACTGCTCCAAACACATGTAAAATCCAATTTGTCAACAATGTGAACTCCGTGTCGGAACCATCTCTCGGGCAAAGAAATGTATGAGCATCTGATTGACCTTGTCCTCAATCTAGTTTTAATGAAACCTCGAGAAAATTGTTCGGAGTGATATTTTTCTTAATTTTTTTTTTGTCAATTCAATCATGAGATTTGGCATTTCACCAATTTAGTTCATTCATCGAATTTTAACAAGAAATAGCTAAGGTCGACGTCGACAGTGCCACTTAGGACGACTTATGATAAAATTGACAAATTTTAACAGAATTTATTAATTTTATGAACTTTCTTATAATTTATTTCTTTTCTTTACTTTTTTTGGACTTAGGGCTTGGACACACTCGCCAGCACTAGCACGACCTAAAAAATTAAATTTCTAGGTTAATGGATTGTTAGGTTAATTATTCGATTAACCTAATTCGGACTCTCCCAAACCCTACCAAATCACAACTTAGGTTCAATATTTAGATGCAAAAGATTTTGAATAGGAGTTATTGATTAGAAACCTAAATAAAATAGTCAGAGAACTCTACGAACCAAAGACTGAATGAGTTCACACACTTTGTTAAATTAATTTTTAATTAATGCCATTTTGGTACCAATTTTATTTCACCAAAAAATGCTTTGTCATGCGACATGATTAAATTTTAACCTAAGTCCTAACAAAGATTATTCTACGGGTGCACAATCAATTAAATAACAATCAGAAATCAATGGTTTGCAAGAAGCATGTGCAAAAAATTATTTTTTTGGGATTTTTTTATTTTTGAAAAAGATAAAAACATACCTACATGCAATGCATGAATGAGCGGCGTTTTTTTTTTTTTTTTTCCGGATTTAATTACATCCCTAAGCAAAACTATGCCAAAATACTTTATTTCTCAAATATTTTAGGATTTGAATTGCCCTAAACCCTAACTTATTGAAGATTAAGTATTTTTAACATGAATTGCCATTTTAGATATGTAATTTTAAAGGAAAATGGAATATAACCTAAATATTTATAAGATGGATTGTAGATATGCAATTATCTACGTGGTAACGATTTTAAAATGAAAATTTTATCTTGACATGGCAATTGAAGAAAGCACCCTCCCGATGTGGCCGTCTGTGTCTATTCTCCCCTCCAGATGGCCGTGTATGCTGAGTTTGCGTGGCCACCATACTCTCTCTCTATTCTGATGCTAACCACTGTAAGAGGAACAATAAAATATACCCAGGACCAGGACCGACCGACCCACCAAAAATGGAAAAGTTTTTCCAAGGTTTGGGCATTGGTGGCGATGGCCGGGACAGCAGCGTGGTCAGGATCTCGTCAGTGCGGTAGCTTGCAGATCACGATGGACGGCCCAAAGGATTGGTAAAACCTCCAAAAAAAAAAAAATTGACATGGCTCCAAATATAGGACTTTCACGACAAGCAATAACCAAAATCAATGGAGGCATTGGACACGTCAAGTCTGCTTAAAAAATTCAAACAATTCACGATCAAATGAAGCAATTCTATACTAACGGAAGATGATAGAAAGTCAAACCCTGCACTTTTGTGTAAACTTTCATGCACGTCGTTAGCTAGGATGGAAAGAGAGAAACTCATGCACGGCGTGATCAAGGAATGTACGAGCATCTGATTGACCATCTGCTCAATCTTGTTCCCCTAATTAGCATTTTGGTGATGGATCTTAGAGGGTAAGGAAAAAACAAGTCATTATCGGACAAATTATCTCCCAACAAATGTATAATTCAATTCATTAACAATGCGAACTCTGTGTCGAAATCGTCTCTCGAATAGAGAAATGTACGATCATCTAATTGACCATGTGCTCAATCTTGTTTCCATGTTAGCATTTTAGTGATGGATCTTAGAGAGTAAGATGAAAACAAGTTGTTATCAGACGGATCAGCTCCAAACACATGTAAAATCCAATTCGTCAACAATGTGAACTCTGTGTCGAAACCATCTCTCGGGCAAAGAAATGTATGAGCATCTGATTGACCTTGTCCTCAATCTAGTTTTAATGAAACCTCGAGAAAATTGTTCGAAGTGATATTTTTCTTAATTTTTTTTTGTCAATTCAATCATGAGATTTGGCATTTCGCCAATTTAGTTCATTCATCGAATTTTAACAAGAAATAGCTAAGGTCGACGCCGACAGTGCCACTTAGGACGACTTACGATAAAATTGACAAATTTTAACAGCATTTATTAATTTTATGAACTTTCTTATAATTTATTTCTTTTCTTTACTTTTTTTTTCGACTTACGTCTCGAATGCTTTTGCCAGCACTAGCGCGACCTAAAAAATTAAATTTCTAGATTAATGGATTATTAGGTTCATTATTCGACTAGCCTAATTCAAACTCTCCCAAATCCTACCAAAACACAACTTAGATTCACTATTTAGATGCAAAAGACTTTTAATAGGAGTCATTATTTAGAAACCTAAATAAAATAGTGGGAGCACTCTACGAACCAAAGACTAAATGAGTTCAGAGACTTTGTCAAATTAATTTTTAATTAATGCCCTTTTGGTATCAATTTTATTTCATGAAAAAATGCTTTGTCATGCAACATGATTAAATTTTAACCTAAGTCACTAACAAAGATTATCCTACGGGTGCACAATCATTTAATAACAATCAGAAATCAATGGTTTGCAAGAAGCATGTGCCAAAGAATTATTTTTGGGGGGATTTTTTTTTTTTTTGAGAAAGATAAAAACATACCTATATGCAATGCATGAATGAGCGATGTTTTTTTTTTCGGATTTAATTACAACCGTAAGCAAAACTATGCCAAAATACTTTATTTCTCAAATATTTTAGGATTTAAATTGCCCTAAACCCTAACTTATTGAAGATTAAGTATTTTTTAACATGAATTACCATTTTAGATATGTAATTTTAAAGGAAAATGGAATATAACATAAATATTTATAAGATGGATTGTATATGCAATTATCTACGTGGTAACGATTTTAAAATGAAAATTTTATCTTGACATGGCAATTGAAGAAAGCACCCTCCCAATGTGGTCGTCTGTGTCTACTCGATCTCCCCTCCAGATGGCCGCGTATGCAGAGTTTTGCGCGGCCTCCATGCTCTCTGTCTACTCTGGTGCTAACAATGGAAAATATACCCGGCTAGGATGGCGACGTCCGGGACAGCAGCGTGGTTAGGATCTTGCAGCTTACCGTACTGGTGAAGATCTCGTGGACTGCTCGCGTCGATGATTGACCGGCTACAGATCGCGTGAGTGCGGGAGCTTGCAGATCACGACAAGCAATAACCAAAATCAATGGAGGCATTGGACACGTCAAGTCTGCTTAAAAAATTCAAACAATTCACGATCAAATGAAGCAATTCTATACTAACGGAAGATGATAGAAAGTCAAACCCTGCACTTTTGTGTAAACTTTCATGCACGTCGTTAGCTAGGATGGAAAGAGAGAAACTCATGCACGGCGTGATCAAGGATTGAAAGAGAGAGGCGTCTCTGATTTTCTAGGGCCATGCATGTCTATTGAATTGGCCTCCCCATAACGTGAATGAACTCTTGCATTTATACTCACTTGTTTACGGTTGTCTTGCAAGAGTCTAAAAAAATCTTATTTCCTATTTGAAACCCAAAAATATTATCATTATCTCTTATTCCGACGCAATTAAGGATATCAAGAATTATATTTTACTATCCCTGATTTGATCAGGCTCTATCCCTCACCAGAATATGCAAGATTTTCCGCCATATTATATTCCTGAGTTTAGTGAAATTTCAAACCATCATGAGCTCAATCCAATTAATTGAATTCAGAATTTTTCCCTCGCATTTGTCCACTGCTGGTCCGATTAAAAATGCACATGCAATGCATAAATGCTAAAATTAATGAGGAAAAATGATTTAATTATTTTTTTTTTGTAGAAACTAAGGTTATTCCCTAATTTTGTTTTATGTAAAATGACTAAAAAATTTCGTCAGAATTTAGGTGTCAAGCGGCATTAGGTAAGAAAAAAAGATTTAAGGCTGAAGGAGATTTGAGGTGATTAGAGTTAAGAACGAGGAAATTAATGGTGCGTGTAGCGGTTGGAAAATCTGGACTGACTCGAATATCGAAGGACAATTGCTTAACCACTTAGACATTTCTTTTGGTCAATGTTCCTGTGCTTTGTGGAGAAAAGTATGAGATGTGCATGAGTTCTGGCATCTATAAATAGGTATCATTTCGAAGCAAGTGTGGCATCCATCGGAGCACTTGAGAGTAGGCAAAAGAGAGGCAGAAGAAAACCAAAATGACGAATAGGGCTTGGCTTTCCGCCGGTTTCGCACTCTTGGCTCTGGCACTGTCCTTTGCCGATGCCTATGATCCAAATCCCCTGCAGGACATATGTGTAGCGGTAAAGAACCCAACGATGCTTGTAAGCTAGTCTTTCCCTTCCCTGGTAGAACTCTCCGAGTTAATACATTTTCTCTTGATTCCAGAGTAGTCCTCTGACCTCACTGGGTGCACTGGGGAAGCTCATCGGGCACTACGATTTTTTTAAACATGACATCGAGTACACTAATTTCAAACAAAACAGACAATTAAGTTGCAAACAAGATAATATCTCTTGTTCTAGGCGCTACCTTATTGTATCCTAGGATGTGCCTCGAAGGTATATGTAGTATCCTATTAACAGAAATTCCTCTCTATGCAGTGTTCGTCAATGGAAAGTTCTGCAAGAACCCCATTCTTGCCACAGTGAACGACTTCCTCTTTTCTGGCCTCCAAGTTCCTAGAAGCACGGCCAATCCCTTGGGCTCCACAATCACCCCGGTGTTCGTGGACCAGCTACCAGGACTCAACACTCTCGGCCTTTCCATGGCTCGTATTGACTTTGGAATAGGTGGTTTAAATCCTCCGCACATTCACCCTCGTGGCGCCGAGATTTTCCTCGTCCTAGAGGGCACCCTCTATGCAGGCTTCGTCACGACCAATGCACTAAACAATACTCTCTTTGAGAAAGTCCTCCACCCTGGAGATGTCTTTGTTTTCCCACGGGGGCTGATTCACTTCCAGCTCAATGTTGGAAAGACCAAAGCAGTCGCGATCGCTGTTTTCAATAGCCAAAACACAGGACTCATCACGGTTGCTAATGCCCTGTTCAATGCGAAACCCCGTATTTCCCCAGAGGTACTAGCAAAGGGGTTCCAGGTGGATGAGGAGTTTGTTGAGACACTTCAGAAGAAGTCCTGGTTCTACAATTTACCTATCTGATAATGGCATCATCTCTGTGTACTTGATTAATAGAACTTTTAAGTCTTCTGACGAAGTTCCTAGTTCAAGTATGAAGAAAGTTTCCTTCTGTGACATCTTATATTGATTTCAGTATAATAAGACTGTTGTTTTCCGCAACATCTAGTTGTGATGAACTTATTTCATGTAACTAAGACAGAAAAAGAGAGTATGCTCGACACTAGACTCTACGATGTCGCAGGATTTCCAACTCGAATGCTTTACAGGCATGAACTACTAAATAACCATCGTCAGTTCTGCTAAGGCTGCATAACTAATAATAAACAATCGGTAACAATGGAACTTCAGTAGTTTTAGGGATCATGATGCCGCATTGAGTTTATTGGGAATGAAA
>JAGVVM010021532.1:0-14800 GCA_019149425.1 Psidium friedrichsthalianum
AATCAGACGGATCAGCTCCAAACACATGTAAAATCCAATTCATCAACAATGTGAACTCTGTGTCGAAACCATCTCTCGGGCAAAGAAATGTATGAGCATCTGATTGACCTTGTCCTCAATCTAGTTTTAATGAAACCTCGAGAAAATTGTTCGAAGTGATATTTTTCTTAATTTTTTTTTGTCAATTCAATCATGAGATTTGGCATTTCGCCAATTTAGTTCATTCATCGAATTTTAACAAGAAATAGCTAAGGTCGACGCCGACAGTGCCACTTAGGACGACTTACGATAAAATTGACAAATTTTAACAGCATTTATTAATTTTATGAACTTTCTTATAATTTATTTCTTTTCTTTACTTTTTTTTTTTGACTTATGTCTCGAACACTCTTGCCAGCACTAGCGCGACCTAAAAAATTAAATTTCTAGATTAATGGATTATTAGGTTCATTATTCGACTAGCCTAATTCAGACTCTCCCAAATCCAACCAAAACACAACTTAGATTCACTATTTAGATGCAAAAGACTTTTAATAGGAGTCATTGATTAGAAACCTAAATAAAATAGTGGGAGAACTCTACGAACCAAAGACTAAATGAGTTCAGAGACTTTGTCAAATTAATTTTTAATTAATGCCCTTTTGGTACCAATTTTATTTCATGAAAAAATGCTTTGTCATGCAACATGATTAAATTTTAACATAAGTCACTAACAAAGATTATCCTACGGGTGCACAATCATTTAATAACAATCAGAAATCAATGGTTTGCAAGAAGCATGTGCCAAAGAATTATTTTTGGGGGATTTTTTTATTTTTGAAAAAGAAAAAAACATACCTATATGCAATGCATGAATGAGCGATGTTTTTTCTTTCGGATTTAATTACAACCTAGCAAAACTATGCCAAAATACTTTATTTCTCAAATATTTTAGGATTTAAATTGCCCTAAACCCTAACTTATTGAAGATTAAGTATTTTTAACATGAATTACCATTTTAGATATGTAATTTTAAAGGAAAATGGAATATAACCTAAATATTTATAAGATGGATTGTATATGCAATTATCTACGTGGTAACGATTTTAAAATGAAAATTTTATCTTGACATGGCAATTGAAGAAAGCACCCTCCCAATGTGGTCGTCTGTGTCTACTCTCCCCCTCCAGATGGCCGCGTATGCAGAGTTTGCGCGGCCTCCATGCTCTCTCTCTACTCTGGTGCTAACAATGGAAAATATACCCGGCTAGGATGGCGACGTCCGGGACAGCAGCGTGGTTAGGATCTTGCAGCTTACCGTACTGGTGAAGATCTCGTGGACTGCTCGCGTCGATGATTGACCGGCTACAGATCGCGTGAGTGCGGGAGCTTGCAGATCACGACAAGCAATAACCAAAATCAATGGAGGCATTGGACACGTCAAGTCTGCTTAAAAAATTCAAACAATTCACGATCAAATGAAGCAATTCTATACTAACGGAAGATGATAGAAAGTCAAACCCTGCACTTTTGTGTAAACTTTCATGCACGTCGTTAGCTAGGATGGAAAGAGAGAAACTCATGCACGGCGTGATCAAGGATTGAAAGAGAGAGGCGTCTCTGATTTTCTAGGGCCATGCATGTCTATTGAATTGGCCTCCCCATAACGTGAATGAACTCTTGCATTTATACTCACTTGTTTACGGTTGTCTTGCAAGAGTCTAAAAAAATCTTATTTCCTATTTGAAACCCAAAAATATTTATCATTATCTCTTATTCCGACGCAATTAAGGATATCAAGAATTATATTTTACTATCCCTGATTTGATCAGGCTCTATCCCTCACCAAATATGCAAGATTTTCCGCCATATTATATTCATGAGTTTAGTGAAATTTCAAACCATCATGAGCTCAATCCAATTAATTGAATTCAGAATTTTTCCCTCGCATTTGTCCACTGCTGGTCCGATTAAAAATGCACATGCAATGCATAAATGCTAAAATTAATGAGGAAAAATGATTTAATTATTATTTTTTTTGTAGAAACTAAGGTTATTCCCTAATTTTGTTTTATGTAAAATGACTAAAAAATTTCGTCAGAATTTAGGTGTCAAGCGGCATTAGGTAAGAAAAAAAGATTTAAGGCTGAAGGAGATTTGAGGTGATTAGAGTTAAGAACGAGGAAATTAATGGTGCGTGTAGCGGTTGGAAAATCTGGACTGACTCGAATATCGAAGGACAATTGCTTAACCACTTAGACATTTCTTTTGGTCAATGTTCCTGTGCTTTGTGGAGAAAAGTATGAGATGTGCATGAGTTCTGGCATCTATAAATAGGTATCATTTCGAAGCAAGTGTTCGCATCCATCGGAGCACTTGAGAGTAGGCAAAAGAGAGGCAGAAGAAAACCAAAATGACGAATAGGGCTTGGCTTTCCGCCGGTTTCGCACTCTTGGCTCTGGCACTGTCCTTTGCCGATGCCTATGATCCAAATCCCCTGCAGGACATATGTGTAGCGGTAAAGAACCCAACGATGCTTGTAAGCTAGTCTTTCCCTTCCTTGGTAGAACTCTCCGAGTTAATACATTTTCTCTTGATTCCAGAGTAGTCCTCTGAAACTCTTACTGGGTGCACTGGGGAAGCTCATCGGGCACTACGATTTTTTTAAACATGACATCGAGTACACTAATTTCAAACAAAACAGACAATTAAGTTGCAAACAAGATAATATCTCTTGTTCTAGGCGCTACCTTATTGTATCCTAGGATGTGCCTCGAAGGTATATGTAGTATCCTCTTAACAGAAATTCCTCTCTATGCAGTGTTCGTCAATGGAAAGTTCTGCAAGAACCCCATTCTTGCCACAGTGAACGACTTCCTCTTTTCTGGCCTCCAAGTTCCTAGAAGCACGGCCAATCCCTTGGGCTCCACAATCACCCCGGTGTTCGTGGACCAGCTACCAGGACTCAACACTCTCGGCCTTTCCATGGCTCGTATTGACTTTGGAATAGGTGGTTTAAATCCTCCGCACATTCACCCTCGTGGCGCCGAGATTTTCCTCGTCCTAGAGGGCACCCTCTATGCAGGCTTCGTCACGACCAATGCACTAAACAATACTCTCTTTGAGAAAGTCCTCCACCCTGGAGATGTCTTTGTTTTCCCACGGGGGCTGATTCACTTCCAGCTCAATGTTGGAAAGACCAAAGCAGTCGCGATCGCTGTTTTCAATAGCCAAAACACAGGACTCATCACGGTTGCTAATGCCCTGTTCAATGCGAAACCCCGTATTTCCCCAGAGGTACTAGCAAAGGGGTTCCAGGTGGATGAGGAGTTTGTTGAGACACTTCAGAAGAAGTCCTGGTTCTACAATTTACCTATCTGATAATGGCATAATCTCTGTGTACTTGATTAATAGAACTTTTAAGTCTTCTGACGAAGTTCCTAGTTCAAGGATGAAGAAAGTTTCCTTCTGTGACATCTTATATTGATTTCAGTATAATAAGACTGTTGTTTTCCGCAACATCTAGTTGTGATGAACTTATTTCATGTAACTAAGACAGAAAAAGAGAGTATGCTCGACACTAGACTCTACGATGTCGCAGGATTTCCAACTCGAATGCTTTACAGGCATGAACTACTAAATAACCATCGTCAGTTCTGCTAAGGCTGCATAACTAATAATAAACAATCGGTAACAATGGAACTTCAGTAGTTTTTAGGGATCATGATGCCGCATTGAGTTTATTGGGAATGAAACCTCACAGCATTCCTGCTTTGTGAGTACTTGCCGTTTGCTTGAAATATTTTATCTGCCACTTTGCGTCCCTTCTTTCTTCCAAGTTTTCTGTCGTACATGTTAGTTGGGGTTCTTAGATTGCATTGCCTTGAGATTTTGCTCACCATTTATTATTGTCCTTTTCCTATTTACCTAATGATGGATTTCTGGAGTCTAATATTAAAAAGAAAAGCAATATTAAGCATTGTGCATTCACATGGCATGGTTGTAAATATTAAGCGCAAAGTTTTGTACTTAGTATACTTGTAATTTACATCATAACTATGTATGCCCTAGACTCCTGCTATATATTAGGGCAATATCCTCTGCTTTTTTAACGCAAAAGCTTGTAACGCCGGTACTAATACTGATAGTGAAGGTTGGCTAGTGTGATACTGTGGTTTTTTCCCTTTTGATTTAGAAGGGTTTTTCTGCATAAAAAAATTCTCTTGCCTTCTTCTTCTTCTTCTCTATTTTTTCCTCTCTTCAAAGATTCGTGTTCCTAACAACTAGTATCAGAGCTTGGTTTGGCGAATTAGTGGGAGGGATGAATATGAGAGAAGGGAAGGTGAAGATCAATCGGTTCGATGGCTAGGACTTTGGTTTCTGGAACATGCAGATCGGGGATCTGTTGCATCAGAAGAACCTACATCTACCTGATTTTATTTTGATTGTTTAATTTCGGTTACAATTCGAATTCCTCGACTGAATGTTTATTTTTGATAGTATTTTTTCTGCTTCGTGTTCTGTTGGAGAATGACCATAGATTCCACATTCTAACTTAGCACAACCACAGATGGCCTAAGAGTACAAGTCAGTCAAAGACCAGAAACTGGTCAGTTCAGCTTTGAGCTAAACCTTGGTCATTGCGACAATAGAAGCTTGATTTTGTAAATGTAACTTCATCCATCATAATTGTCTCCAAAGTAGAATAGTGACATTTAGCTATGGACTAGTCAAGTGTTAGGAAGTGGAAAATAATATATTGTTGCTACCTGAGTCAGTATTCTAAGGCTTCATTACAATTAGTACCTCAATTAATTTTCCGAACCCAATACCCATTTCAATACAATCCACCCATTCTAACGACTCCAATCTTTCTGGTGCAACAATCCATCTTCTTCTACATGACGCACAATTTTTTTCTCATGTAGATTGACAATCCTTCGTCAATCTCCTTCAGCATATTGCTCTGTATATTAGACCAAACTCTGAAATTCTGGAAGATTGCACAAATGACATCTTTAAAAGTTATTGTTACGTTGACAGCTATTGAACTCCATTTCATGCAAAAACTATTTAATAAGTGGAGCATTAGGATTGAAATGACCCTAAACGAGTGTGATAAAAGTAAGTATAGGACAACAGAGTATGCTAGAGATGGATTCCACGTTGATCATAGGGCACAAATCGGATATAAGTAGATAAGAGGTCAAAAAATGCTTTTGCAGTGGATCTAAATTGTGTCCGGACAAGTTCGAAAATTCTTCCGAGAATGTAACATTGATACGGCCATCAATCACCTTGAGCAGGACCTGACCAATTACTTTGTTTATCCACGAATCATGCACAACCGTTCATCTTGATGGAGTGATTAATCCTGAACAATATTAATCTACCTCATGGTTCTGCAGTACTTTGTTGAGACATCCAATCCGGCAGCGTAGGTTTGCAACTTACGAAGCTAAAAGCTCTTGCTTCTACTTTGTAGCAGTCGAAATTTTTTTTTAACCTCCTTTTTTTATTCGAAATCAGCATTTGCTTAATCCTCAAATAACAGCAAATGAAATAGTTTTAAAAAAACAACAGTAAAAAATGATCATAACAGGTTAATAGACCGACACACAAATGGGATGATGCATTTCTCCATCAAACAATTTCCTTGCTCAAACCGGGAAGCCATAGAGAGAATCTCCTACCAACCTATGATGATGAAATCGATGACGAAGACAAACAACACTATTGACCAGTCATGTGTGGGATCCTTATCCTCGAGCAAGTACTCATTCAGACGCTCCATTCTTGCGAACGGCCTCGCACACAATCGCCAGAACCCTCCAAAGTACAAGTTCCTCCTGAAGTACTTGGCAAGGAAGGAGTTCTCTTTGCCGAGAGTCCCCCTCACGTTGTCTGGCAACCCCCTTGGTCAACTCTACACTTATCTCCGCCGCCCCATTCACAAACTCCTTCATGTGGTCCACCACATTCTCCATCTCCGCCAGATTTCACATTTATCAAATCACCACTTAAGTCTATTAATAAGTCTAGCCTGTTCAATTGCTTTTGAACGTGATTGTCTTCCTTCAATTAAACCCGGAAAATTTTGTACTTCTCGGTGGACTGATGATCTCCTTTTAATTCCATCCGTCGAATTGTCAGAATGTCAACCTCGTTACCGGATAGAACGGCATCATAGACTCGCCTTAGGAAATCACGCATTCGCCAACCACGCATTCGGTCCATGCGCGAAGATGCCGCAAGTCCCCAAATCTACCTGAGTTGCCTGGCCACAAACGTCTTCGCAAATATCATCATTTTTCAGGGAACTTTAATATCCATCGGACATCATTAGAAGCAACAAGGATTAAGGATCGAAACAAATAAGAATGCTTCGTCAATCCTCTCTTTCCAGCGACACCTCCAACGAGTGAAACTGTAGCCATCAAAAGGGTCTAGTTTCACCATGTCTTGATTCGTGCCTTTGACCGATTCTAACTCCATTGTTGCATAAATAAATCCTTAAAATTGTTCGAAAAAAATAGTTGGGAATGTGATGAAATGAAATCAGACTTTGAGGCATGATAGCACTCTCTTTAAGAATTTATTTACCACACAATATTGCTTATGGTTTTCGACATATATACTCTAGGATACAATAAAGTGTCGAGTGAGAATACCAGATAGCAATTCTGATTTTCTCCAAGATTTTCTCAAGGGAAACAATTGGAGGAAATGGCTATAGTTTCATTGAACAAAACGAAAATTGGAAGTTCTGAAAATTGAAGTTCTCAAAAGAACGACAAACATTCATGAATTTATAGAGAAAATCTTTGAACAGACACGACCTTTTGAAGGTTAAGGAGTTATGTCCGAATAGACACGGCCTTTTAAATATTAAGCAGTTATGTCCAAACAAACACAATTGGAACACACATCTTCAGAGATTATAAGAGCCATTTGTGAGCAGTTGCACTTTTTCAATAGAACACAAAGTTAATTGTCGATTAGCATCAAATTTACTCCATGTGTACACTCATATCTTTTCGATGTGGGACAAGGCGCCTGTTGGTTTGTTTTACAATTAAACTACCAATGTCTTTTTGGTAAAAAAGAAGATTTTGAGAGCATACTTCAGTATTCTTCTTTTTATGTTTATTTTTTTTCTAGAATAACATCTCTTAGAAATAATAAATTGGTATTCTCGTGTTATGCGTCGACCATATGCCTAGTGTAATTGCACAAAATGGGACAATTATGACAGAGCATGACTTTAACTTTTGCTTAGGTTTCTGTATTTTTGCTAATTAATTTACTCTAAGAACGAATACCGATACATGAAAGCAATACCAAATGTCTAATTTGCCTAACGAAAAGTGCTAACATGATTTTTTTTTGTAATTGTTTGCCTATGCAGTGCTGATGTGGTTCAGTGACACTATTTTAGTCAAAATCTACCTTTTTTTAATACAAACATATTTGAGTCACATTAAAAAATAAGAATTCAAAAAACAATAAACAAAGAAAAGAAAAAAGGAAAAAGAAAAGGCAAGTGCAGCCCCTCGCCAATCGCTGCCACCATCATCAGGAATGGCAAATGATGGCAGGGGAATAGGCGATGGGGGTAGCAGCCCTCCCTAGATTAGGCGAGGGCCACCACCCCACCACTAACAACTAGGGGTGAGCAAATCAAATCGACTACACCAGGAACCGACCGGACCGATCGATTTCATTTAATTTTTAGTTTTCTAAATGTAACCCTAAATCTAATTTTCCCTTCTTTATTTCCCAAACCTTTTTCCCATGGACTCTCTCATGTCTCATGCAGTTCAGCCTCGCCCTCTTTCGCGATAGTTTTGACATCCTACATTAGTATTGTTGAATTCCAATACCTTGCTGCTGTTCTTCCAACCATGGCCCTTTTATTTGCATTTCAAGGGCTGGCTATAGTTGGTAACTCTGTTCAAAGGTAGAGTTGAATATTGTGTTCTCTATCACGCCATCATTGACCTTGTTTCACTCATTTAGTGTTCTTTTTCCTCAATTATTGGATAGGTTGTCGGCCCTTGGAGCTGGATCGGACCAATTAGTTTGGTCTGGTCTAGTTCCAGGGGCCATCTATCCAGTCCATGGTTTTGGAAATTGGGTACCAATACCATGGGTTAAGTTCTCGATTTTTGGAAGAACCAAGCCAGACCAAGAACTGCTCATCCTATCGGTGATCCTCGGCTAGACATGGGCGAAGATTGATAGTTCCTAACCATGCTCAACGACTCCGCCAACCATTCCCCCACCATGGCTGGTCTTTTAAATGATGATGGGTAGGAAGGGCTGTAGGCCTGCACTCGATTTTCCTTCTTCCTCTTTTTTTTTTTTTGATTCTTTTATTTTAATAAAATTTAAATAATGTTGTTATAAAAAACTCAAATTATTACCCAAATGACTTCGTTTGGCCTTGTATCTCATGTTTTAGCCATGTCACAAGAGAAAATAAAATAAAATAAAAATTACATCAGCATTTTATCATTAGTCAAGTCAGACAGAGTTAGCAAAATAAATTGATTGCACAAATTTGAAAAGTTTTAATACTTAATTGCATTTTTTAAAATTTTTATGATTCAATTGCACTTTTCATGAAAGTTTGAGAACTTTAAGAAAATTCTTTTTCCCGACTAATTATTTTATTGTTATTATTTTATTTCATTTTTAGGTCCACGGCACCGGGGAGCTTTGCTTTTGAGTTTCGATTAATCTTTATAATTTTATATTTTTCATTAATCTTTTCGGTTGTAAGCTTTGTTTTGGCAAAATCCTAGCAATCCACGTGGAAACAACCGCTAACAGAATAGCCTCAGTCTCATCCAACAAGAGAATTTCGGTCAAGCAACCCCAATGACGTCAGCATTTCTGTTTCTCCAAGTTCATATCATGATCAATATGTTGAGCACATCAGGGAAAAATAAAAAAAGCCACCAGATTATTAGAATCCAATTCTCAACTAAAACTACTAGATTATCAAAAGGAAACCGATTCAAGAATGATCACATAAACACAAAGTTCAATCCTTTCTTTGCTCTTCCCTTCCATTCTCACGTACCCATATTGAGTTCTCGCGAGTGTGTTGAGTTCAATCCATTTTCTTGCTCTGTTCTTCTTGTGGTGTTAGTTAGAGTGACTGAGTGATGTAGGATGGCAGAAACAGGGGACCAACATAGGGGTTCTGTGACGTCCCCCAAAGATCATACACATGAAGACAAGGGAATTGATGAATGTTTGATCCCTTTCTTTGACTCTTCTACTCTTCTTTCCTTGATCTTCCACTCTAATTTCATTCGGCTGAAGAGCCACTCAACCCACGTGACTCTTTAAAATCCCACTCCCAATTGCAGCTGTGCTGGAAGCTCTTCTTTGGCTAAACTTGCGGTTGATTTGCTCCATTTTCTGCTGAGCCCCAAATTCCCATGCAAATGGGACAAAACTCTCATCATTTAGAGCCACCTACTCCAACTAATCAAGCTAAAACCACTACAGCAGACTTCTTTGGCTTGTTCTTCTTCTTTCGCTTCAAATTCTCCTCGGTTGCTTGCTAGAATTTTGCTGCTGCACTCCACGTTCCTCTCGGCTGCTTTGCTTTCTACGGCCTTGCTTCCTCTGGCTTGGTGCTTACTGCTCGATCATCTTTCCACACTCTCGGCTGACCTTGTTTGGTGCTACTGGAGCCTTCTTCTTGCCCTTTATTGGCCTGGTTTTCTCGGCCACGTGAACTTGCAGCTGCTGCCACTGGAAACTTGTTCTGCTCTCTACTCATCTCTCTCGATTAGTTGCAACTTTTCCCTCTCGGCTGAGCTTACTGCTGCGTTTTCTTCTTCAACATTAGCTTGCTGCCTTATCTTGTCCCATTTTTCTCAGCTGCACGTGAATTTATTACGGCGTCTTCATCATCCATCGGTTGCTCGGAGCTCAATCACCACTCGATCAAGCTGCGTCCACCTCCCCAACTCGTGGCTATCTTGCTTTAGCCCGAGCTTGATCATCGTCCGTAGCCCGAACTCGTCGTCGCTCGGCCGAGCCACCTCGCCACCATAGCTTGTTCAAGTTCACCGTTCAATCGAGCTACAATCGTTCCACCGTCCCCAAGCTCGAACTGGATTTTTGGGTGAGCACATTTCTAAACTTGACTTAGAATGTCCGGTATGCTAGGGAATGGTAGGGAAAATTTTATGATGAAAAATATTAAATTCCTTAGACGTCGAATGTCAATAAATTGCTACTAGCTATAGGAGTAAATTGGTCTTTTGCGAACTTTAGAAATTGCCATGTGGGCTGTACTACTTGTCCTTGAACCTAGACAACTTAGAATAGAAATCGGATACTAAAATGTGAGTTTTACAATGTACGATGCTTTGTTATTATGTTCGATATATTTTGAGGTGAATTGTGTGCTCATGTGAATAATCTTGGGAAATGCGTGTAGCAAAATTGACTTGCACGAGTATTTAAAAGTCAAGTCAATTAAGGACTTTGTGATGCTCATCATTGATCTGCATACTGGAATGAGACATGTGCATTTAGCTAAGTACGTAGAACCATGTGAGATGGCCTGGCAGTGTCTAGGGGGCAACCAGGAAAGTGACGCGATAAGGAGGTGCCCATCGTAGTGCTATTGAACCACGGTCATTGCACTTGCGCCTGAACATGCTCGGGACAGGGTAGCTGGAGAGACAAGGGTGCCAACTTTGGTATATTTAGACACGGGTTGAGGCACATGCCTGAGACGTCTATGATGTGGCTGGGACTGGAAGAGCTATTGAGCCACTAGTGGAGTTCAGTCCGAAAGTACTAGTGATTCACTGGGGACCCCAACAGAATTAATGAGCATCTGCATTTGCATCTATTTGATTTGAAGTCATAACATACACGTGATTATTTAAATTTCTGGCCTGAGGTATATACTTTATTTTAAATTGAGTTTAGAGACGTGCTTGCTGAGTTTCGACTCATCCTTTTGTTGGCTAATCATCTTCCAGATCTCAGGTCCTAAGATGAGTTCCCATTTTGCTCAATTTGGGATGCCTATTGAGATAGAGACCGACGAGACCATTTACCTTACGGTAGATTTTACATCGTATAAGGTTAGCAGTATAATATGGACAGATGAGGGAGGTGAGTACCTGATGCCCCACCAATACAAGGCATAGATGTCTCGGACAGGGTTATTTTATAAAGGCCCGATTCGAGGTTTTGATGTGCCTGCACCTATCTTGGATTGGAAGGGATCGGTTTACCCCTTGACCTTCGGAGGTGAGGTCGTAGACCTCGAGTCGATGGCACCTTGGATTCAATGGGGATGTGGCTATGTAGATAGACGGTGAGGAGGACATGTTTGAGTTGGATCCAATGGCCAGTGATGGCGATTCCGAGTTTGATCCCCGACGCAGCTAAGTCAGACCTTGAGGAGTTGCCGTCCTCGGAGTAGAACAGAGCTAAGTCAGAGTAGACTTAGTATTCTGTTCATCTTTTTGAGAGTAGGAGGTCCTGAGTTATCTTTTGAGAGTTGTATATAAATGCTATTATAAATATAATGTAAATGTTTAGTTTTTGTTGCGTTGTTGTCCCTCTATCTCTCTATCCTGTATTTATGTATGTCAGGGGTTGTCTGCTTTCTACTATCGCTTTTGTTAGCCATTGTTTGGCCACGATGTGTCCTAGGTCATGGCTAGTATTGGCCAGGTGATGAGCGAATTGACAGGAGACAGAATGTTGCATGTCCGATGGATCCAGGTGTAACATCCAATTGAAGTGGTATTAGAGTAAGGTTAGCTTCATAAGTGATTATTCAAGACTTGGAGTGATAAGGTTGACGATTTGTGGATAGTTAGATATAGATAGACCCCTCAGTTAGACTAGGGTTGGACATGTATGCTTGTTCTTGATTTGAGCATTTGGTTGCTAGAATTGAGATGCTATGTGTTGTTTATTAAGTGCTAAGTTACAGATGCATTTGGACTTGAGGTAAGAGACTGAACCCTAGATTTAATGTAGTGTTAGTGCCTTCTGTACTGTTGCTAGTAACAGTATATCCTAGCATGCTATTGCGTACTGCTACACCCTGAATAGTGGTTTAGGTTTTAATTCCTTGATGGAATTATAGCAGGTGCGGGTGAGTAAGACCAAGGAAATGAGCAATAGAAAATAGACCATGAAGTATGGAGGTATGTCTGGCTCAGGTGCTCCAGCTGCAAGAGCTCAAGCTGCAGGTGCTTTAATTGTAAGAGCTCAAGCTGCCGATGCTCCAACTGTAGGAGCTCAAGCTGCAGAAAACCCAAGTATTGAAGATATAATGAGAGTGGTGGCAGAAGTTGGTACATTGATGGGTAGGTAAGCTGAAGAAAGAGTTGCCACTGTAGCCCACGCTGCTGAGGCCACTTTAGCTGCCGTGCATGGAGCCAATGTGAATAATGCTTCCGACAATGGAGGTCAATAGACACCTCATCTCGTGGAGCAATTTCTGAAGTTGCATCCACCAAAGTTTGACGGAACGGGAGACCTGAAGCAGCCTCCCTTTGGACGGAACAATTAGAGAAGGCGTTCGAAGTGCTAGGATGTACTGGGGAAGAAAGGGTGTCGTTAGTAGTCTACCAGCCCA
Organism: Psidium friedrichsthalianum; assembly: GCA_019149425.1. NCBI lineage: Eukaryota > Viridiplantae > Streptophyta > Magnoliopsida > Myrtales > Myrtaceae > Psidium > Psidium friedrichsthalianum. The sequence goes on from JAGVVM010021532.1 coordinate 12,617, forward strand.
AGGCATAGCATACGATTGGTGAAGGCTACCCAAGGAAGAGTCTTCTCTGAAGGTACCGTGCTGATTGGATGGCCTTTTGTGAAGCATTTAATGGAAAATACTTTTCGGAGGCTGCGCAGGAAAGGAAGATGGAGGAATTCATGCGGCTTCATCGAGGACAGATGACGGTAGACGAGTACAAGGTAGATTCGCTAGGCTATCTAAGTTTTCTCCGAGGATGATTCAAAACGCCTAGGACAAGGTAAGGAGATTCTGTGAAGGACTGAACCCGAAACTCCACAGTCGACTGGTCACCGTAAATTGAGGGACTACGGTGCGATGTATAAAAGGCTCAAGAGTTCGAAAGAGACATGAATGAAAGAGCCGCCGCATCGGGCCACGATTCCTACCCAGACGAGATGATAGGAGCTTCAGAAAAAGACCCATGATGGATAATAGAAGTTTGTCCCTCCAACCAGAAGGATTCTAAAAAGCTGACACCCTCTGGTAGTGTAAGGTGTCGCGATTGTGGACAGAGGCTTCCGATCGGTTTGTGCCCAAGGAAGATAGGAGCATGCTTCGAGTGTGGGCAAATGGGGCATATTGCGAGACATTGCTCGAGGAAGAACCGTGGACTGCAGTTTCAACAGCAAAGATTGCTAGCTGGATCACAAGCGATAGCTGCTTCCAAGAAAATCTGAATCAACCATTAGCGTAAGGAAGAGTGTACACGATGGCGCGAGGAGAAGTGGAGAACGCGTCTGGCATGATCATAGGTACCATTTGTTTGTGTGATCATGATACGTATGCCTTATATGATTCGAGAGTATCGCATTCATTTATGTCTGAGTAATTTATTGCATTAGCTGGTATGGATGTGAGACCATTAGAAACGCTGTTGCATGTGGCCACCCCACTAAAGGATAAAATGGTCATCTCGTTAGGATGTCAATGGTGTAAGATATCCTTGGGAGGTAGAGAGAAACTGATTGATCTGGCTGTCCTACCATGTTTGACTTTGATGTGGTAGTAGGAATGGACTGGATAGTTAAACATGGCAGTAATTGATTGTAGGAGTAGGGTGATTCAGTTTAAACCCGACTGATAACCCTATATTCGAATTTTGGGGAAACCGAGGAGAAACCTCGATCCCTTGGATATCGCTGCTGGAAGCAACTAAGTTGATGAACGAAGGATGCCAAGGGTACCTAGCCTCTGTAACTAATTCCATCAGTGAGGAAGTAATGGCTTGAGACTTAACCAGTAGTGTCTGATTTTCAGATGTCTCCTGCAAGGAGTTTGACATTCTGAAGTTCACTATTTTTTCCGAAATTTGAAATAGATGGTTATTTGCATAGAAGCGCTATAAATGTATCTCACTCAAACTGATCACTTCGGAATAACTAATCGAGAAGGGGAAGTGGCTAGCTAGGAATATAAGCACGTGGACCAAATGGTCGAACGCGTGACTCCTAAAGCACCCGTTAGTTTGAGATTTATTTAAAGTTGCCATCTTATGATGAGGCCGCGAATTAAAGTTTAAAATAGGATAATTGACTCCTCATAAGTGTCACAGTTGGAATTTGAAACATTCGCCTAAGGAAATGTGTGAAAATGGGCAGATTGATCCGCTGGGATACCAAGTGTGAAAAAGGCAAAATTGAAAATTTCTATCTATCACACCAGTTTACGCTAGAATCCATGGCAAGGAGGTAGAAATATTTAGAGATGCTCAGAAACTCTTTATGACAAAATCCCGAGTCTTTTCTGATCAGCGGTAGAGCCGAAATCAGCATCAATTGAGCCCCCACGCGATCTGTATATAATTTCACGCTTTTTGAGAATATCTCGTGTCGAGCTTTTAACTAATTTATGTCGTTTTGACCAAAATTATTATGTCCAATGGGGGGGGGAGGGGAGGGTCCCTTATCAGTCCAAAATTAGGCTGATGCTCGGCCGATCAGGTCAAGTCTTTCAGTTTAAAGATCGCTTCGTGATAGTCTTTTGTATTATTAACCCTAGAATAATATCTCCTCTCTCTTCTCTTTATTCTCTCTCTCACCAAAACATTCTCACTTCCTTTTCCTCTCATCTTGATTCTGATTGTCTGAGGGTACAATAGGCTAGGGTGGAGGTTAGAGGGAACTAGAGTGGGGAGGAGATGAGAGAGGGTGTGGGGAGGGAAAGGGGAGAAAAGAAAGAGAA
>JAGVVM010021534.1:0-57244 GCA_019149425.1 Psidium friedrichsthalianum
TGGATACCTTTCCCTTTATCGATGTCTAGCGCGCCATTTCCTTGATCGTGCGATTTTTTCCTCTCAGCAACTTCGCCATTTTGTGTGAGGAGTGTTCCGCTACTGTGAGCTTCCTACTCAACCCATTTTCTTTGCAGTATTCGGAAAAGGGCTTGTAAATGAACTCTCCTCCACGGTCTGTTCGAAGAGTTTTAATCAAATAACCGCTTTGTCTTTCTACAAGGTTTAAATTGTAGGAAAATTCTAAAAGCATCTGATTTCTTATCAGAAAATAAACCCAAATCATCCTCGTATAATCATCAACAAAGAGAATGAAGTACTGTTTGTTACCGAGTGAAGGAGTTTCGAGTTGGCCCGCATATATCGCATGAAACACTCTAAGGGACTCCGAGCTCTCCAAGCGTTTTGGGAAAAGGAAACCGGTGCATCTTCCCGTACACATAACCTTCGCAAACTCGTCTTTAGGATGAATGGGATGAAGCCCAGCCACCATGTGTTTTCTACCTCAAAGTTGCAAGCCCTTGAGATTCAATGTCCGTATCTCAGGTGCCAAAGATAGGTCTCATCGAGATCTCCCATTGAGAGCAAACTCTGCAACTTCATTGAATTGACGGAAAAAGGCAATTTGCATTCTCTTCACCACAGCCACCGTTTGGTTGTTCTTCTTATCGCGAATATCACACCGATCATCATCAAAAAATCAGCTTATACCTCCTCATCATTTGCCCAACACTCATAGATTATGGGCTATTTTTGAAGAATATAGACATCATGAATATTCTTTTGTTCCCTCCATTGGCGTGGACAGCAACAACACTCTTGCCCTTCAATCTGTCACATCTTCACATACTTGCTATCGCCCGCTCCACTTGCGTGGAGAAATTCTCGTCTAGCTTGACGAAGGCCTTGCGATCTCCAAGTTACATGGTGACTGCAGCCGCTGTCCAGAAACCACGTTTCAGCTGTGTTCTGCTCCACACCGGAAGAGGAATAGAACAACTTCTCCGTATCATCTTCTTTTGTGAAATTTGCTACAGAATTTTCTTCTTCTCGGAACCTTCACCCTTGTGTTGAACCAACAATCCCTCTCAGAATGATTGGGAATTTTGCACCGAGTGCCAACGATAGTGACAGTTTCTCGATTCATGACCAGGTTTCTTACAAACACAACGTAACGAGTCCAACTTATATTGTCCCGAAGACGACTTCTTTCCCCCATCCTTGTCCTCGGCCTCGTCCTCGACCCGAACCTCCGCGTTCCTTTTTGAAATTCCCTCTGTTGTCGGATGAAGCTCCTCGTTCCGCAACACCGGGCTTCTTGTCCCCGAGGTTAGCCTTCATTTGAAAAACGTGTTCCAGCGGCTGGCTCCATAGCTGTTTCACTCTCTTTTCATGTGCTTCGAGAGAGCTAAACCTCTATCGAGTGAGTTGCGATTTGTCCTTCGTCTCTCTCTCGATGACAGCACGATATGGTCGAACTTTTGGGGCAAAGATCTGAGAATTCTTTCCACCACTTTCTTCTCCGGAATGTCATCTCCGCAGCTCTTTATTTGATTAACAATCTCAGTGACCCTTGAGAAATCGCGAACCGACTCCTTGTCCATCATCAACATGTTGTCGAATCTCTCCACAAGTTCTGCAACTTAATGGAGATCACCGTATCCCCCTTTAAAACTCCTCCTTCAGAACTTCCATGCTTCTTTGGCGTTCTTGATGCCGAAAATCTAGGGTAAATGGATCTACTCACCCCTTGCTGTATTATTCTCAAGGCTGTAGCGTTTTTTTCTTTACATTTGCTTTCAATTCCTGTTGCTCTTCGTCCGAAAGTTCAGAGTCAGATTGAACTTCGTATCCTTCGTCCACCACTTCCCACAAATCTTGGGAAATGAAGATCATCTCCATTTGAGAGCTCCAATATTCGTAGTGCTCTCCATCGAAGATAGGTTTTTGGCTAGGGGAATAGGTGAAGAACGTGACAGGGGTAGATGTAGCCATGAAAGCTCTGATACCAAATTTGTTGGAGAATTGCAGGTGAAACTACTACAAACTCTATTTTTATTCATAAAAGGAGGTTTTTTTTTTCTACTACTGGCGACTACAACTTAAACTTACTTATATGCACTCAAGGATAATTCTAGACTCACATTAAACTCAAACTTAATCCCAAGAACTCTTTAACGCTAACACAATAACTAAAAGATCTTAAACTCCCAGAACTCTTTTATGCCAAACACAGTAAACTAAAAGGTCTTTGACTTATCTAGAAATAACAAATTAACTTTTAACAGTTGCCATCTCATCATCCTTCATGAGCACTGACTGGTTGGCTATCACGATGGACTAGTAACAAGAATAGAAGATTTGGTGAAGAATTGGATTAATTCTCTCATTGCTGCAATGTACTACATATATACACACTGACGACCACAACCTTTCCTAAAAAAATCCTACAAAACCGGCGACAAATCCCTAATTATACACCTATACAAATCATCTAATAAAGGCAAGGATAATTACAAGATAACTAACATATAATTTCCTAATACTCCCCCTCAAGTTGGAGAGTGTAGATCAAGAACTCTCAACTTGTTACATAAAAATTCGAACTGCTCTCTGCCAAGAGCTTTTGTAAAAATGTCTGCCAACTGCATCTTTGTAGAGACATAACAAGGACGAATCACCCCAGCCTGTAATTTTTCCCGAACTATATGACAATCAATCTCAATGTGTTTTGTACGTTCGTGGAAAACTGGGTTAGCAGCAATGTGTAAGGCTGCCTGATTATCACAAAACAACGAAGCCGGCTTACGTAATTCAACCCTCAAATCTCGAAGTATATATCTCAACCATGTTAACTCCAGACAAGTGTTTGCCATAGCCCTATACTCAGCTTCTGCTGACGACCGTGAAACATTCGTCTGTTTCTTTGACTTCCAAGAGATGAGTGATGACCCGAGAAAAATACAATAGCCAGAAACAGAACGTCTGGTAGCACAGCATCCTCCCCAATCTGAATCACAATAGGCACTGAGTGTTAAATTATTTTCAGATGGTAAAAACAAACCCTGACCTGGCGACTGTTTAATGTAACGGAGAACGCGCAGTGCTGCTTCCCAATGCGGCTTTCGAGGCATGCTCATGAACTGGCTTAGTGTACGTACTGAATACACTATGTCTGGTCTGGTAACTGTCAAATATATTAATCTCCCAACCAGTCTCCGATACTTGCTCGGATCATGAAGAACTTCGCCATCTTCATCTGTCAATTTCAAATTTTGTTCCATTGGGAACCTTTCCGGCTTCACACCTGATAATCCTGCGTCTTGTAAAATGTCTAAGGCATATTTTCTCTGAGACATAAAGACACCTTTCTTTGAACGAGAGAATTCTATTCCCAGAAAGTATTTTAACTCACCAAGATCTTTAATAAGAAAATGCTTGAGCAGATGACCTTTGAGTAACTTGATCTCATGCAGATCATTACCCGTTAACAGGATGTCATCAACATAAATGAGAATGGCAGTGAACTTTTTACCTTGAGACTTAGTAAAAAGTGAATAATCCGCCCGTGACTGTGTGTAGCCTGCCGATTTAATAGTACTTGCAAAAGTGGAAAACCAATTGCGGGATGCTTGTTTCAAACCATAGATGGATTTCTGAAGCCGACATACCAGATTCTCCCCCTGTCGGCGTAGGCCAGGAGGTGGAGTCATATACACCTCTTCGTGCAAAGTTCCGTGAAGGAATGCATTGTGTACATCAAGCTGATGGATATACCAATTTCTGGAAGCTGCGACTGTTAACAAACAACGGAGAGTGGTGAGTTTGGCAGTTGGAGAAAAAGTCTCCTGATAATCTATGCCTTCAATCTGGGTGTACCCCTTTGCAACTAAACGCGCTTTATAGCGCTCAATTGTCCCATCCGAATGATATTTAATCTTGTAAACCCACCGACAGCCTATTGGTTTGTGCCCCGGAGGAAGGGGGACCAACTGCCATGTGTTGTTTCGTTCTAGAGCCTGAAGTTCGGCGGACATGGCTTGGCGCCAAAGAGGATCACGGTCGGCTTGTTCGAACGAGGTGGGTTCAGATTGTGCTGTCAAGAGAGCTAAAAAGGCACGATGGTTTGGAGAAAAACGAGAAACAGATAAATGGGAAGAAAGAGGATACCTTGTACCTTGACGAGAACTCGGTTGCGTCGAAGAGAGATTAGCCTGGGAAGACATGTCGTAGTCTTTCTGCCATACTGGTGGCTGGATAGAGCGGGTGGAACGGCGGAGAGGTGGTGCATCAATGGAAGTGGACGACGGAGAAGATGGGTGGTCTGTGGCGGAAGGTGATGGAGAAGAGGTAGGTGACGAGGATGGTGGGGATGAAAGTGGAATAGAGTCAGTAGAAGGTGAAAGTGGAATGGAGTCAGTATCCTGATGAGGCATGGGAGGTGTGATATTGGGAGAGGAATTTGGAGAAAGTATCGGCGGAGGATTCTCTGGTGAGCTGTCGAAGGAAACATGTGGAGGGAAACTTGGTGCGGAAGCTTGAGGAAATTGGGAATGAGAATGGAAAGGGAATACATGTTCCCTAAAATATACATCTCTGCTGACCGAGATTTTCTTTGTGTTTAAGTCAAAAATTTTATACCCTTTTTGGCCATGTGGATATCCCATGAAAACACAAACAGAGGCTCGAGGGTCAAATTTTTGTTTAGGGTGAACGTTGGTCGCGTAACACTCGCAACCAAAGACACGCAAATGTGTAAGAGAAGGAGGCCGGTTATATAAGACCTCGAAAGGGACTTGTTGGACAGTAAAGGTGTTGGGATTCGGTTTATGAGGTAAACCGCCGTTAAAACACACTCCCCCCAAATTCAAGTGGAACATGTGATTGAAACATAAGAGAACGAGCAACATTTAAAATATGTCGATGCTTGCGTTCTACAACTCCGTTTTGTTGCGGAGTATAGATTCAAGAAGTTTGGAGCTCAATTCCTTTATTTTGAAGAAAAGTGCGAATGGGAATAAATTCTGTGCCATTATCCACCCTTATTGTTTGAACACTTGTTTGAAATTGAGTTTTGACAAATCGCACAAAATTGATTAACAAAGATTGTGTCTCTGATTTATGAGACATGAGAAAAATCCATGTGCAACGTGAAAAATCATCGACAATTGTGAGAAAATAGCGCAAACCAGTGTGAGTAGGAATTTTATGAGGACCCCAGACATCGCAGTGCAAAAGAGAAAATGGAAATTTTGTTGTTATTGAACTTTTGGGAAAAGGCAAGCGTGTCTGCTTGGCCTTCGGACAAATAGCACAATTATTCTCCAATTCTTTATGATCTGAAGGAAGTAAATGCGACAGTAATTTAAAACGAGAAAAAGAAGGATGACCCAGGCGGAAATGCCATAAGTCAGACGACTGAGAGACATGGAAAACAGCCGATTTTTCTTCTAATGGAAGCATGTAGTATAGACCACCACGTTGTCTACCCGAGCCAATCGTCTTCCCCGAAACCAAGTCCTGCAAAATACAATAGGCAGGAAAGAAGAGAATGCAACAATTCAGATCTTTCATTAGTTTACTGGCTGAAATTAAATTCAAATTGAATGATGGAACGCATAGGACATTTTTAAGTATCAATTCTGGATTAAAAACAACAGTGCCGGTGTGTGTGATTTGTGATATAGCACCATTTGGTAAATTGACATTTGTAGAATTGGAAGGCTTGGGTTCGGTTAACAGAGATGGGTGGGAAACGATGTGATCGGTGGTGCCAGAATCCAAAATCCAAGAACTTGTACTACTAGAATTAACAGACACAAGAGTTGATGGAATCAAACCTGCAGCATTAGCGTATGCATCAACATTACCGGAATTATTGTGATTCAGGGCATTGATTGCCTGTGCCAATTGTTGAATTTGTTCTGCGGTGAATCCCTGCACTCCGCCAGAGGAAGTAGAAACAGCTTGGGATTCCGTCGCATTCGCTGCTGGTTGGTTTCGTTGCCCTTTAAACTGTCCCGGCTTATTATTATTCCCGTTCTTCAACCGGCATCTATCCTCCGTGTGACCCCTTTTATCACAAAACTTACAATGAAATTTGAGAGTCCGGCATTCATCTATGGTATGCCCGGATCGATTGCAATGATCACATGTTTTCTGTTTTGAACTTCCTCCTTTTCCCGGGATTGCGGCTGCGATGGAGAAATTTTCGGCAGGCTCAGAAGAAACTTGTCGCTGCATCTCTTCTTGGACAATCAAGGAGTATGCTTGACGGACATTGGGCAATGGTGACATCATCAATATATTGGACCTTATCGCCTTGTATGACTCATTCAACCCCATGAGGAATTGCATAAGGCGGTCTTCTTCCCTTTGATCAAGATGTGCTTGACGTTGGTTACAAGTTAGAGGGCTACGGTACGTCTCGAGCTCGTCCCATAAAGCCTTGATCTTTGTAAAATATGTGGCCACTGTCATTGTTCCTTGCGATATGGTCGCAATTGATTTCTGTTTTTGAAAAACGGCAGGAGCGTTCTTTTGTGAAAACTGGTCGCGCAAATCAACCCACACTTCACGCGCTGTTTTGGCATGTATGATCCCCTCGGCAATGTCTGATTCAACAGCATGAGTCAGCCAAGAAAGTATCATGCTGTTGCACTGGTTCCATTGTTCAAACAAAAAAGGATCCTCCTCCTGCGATGGCTCTTCGACAGTGCCGTCAACAAAACAGATTTTCTTCTTTGCGGTGAGAGCATGAATAACCGCTTTGCTCCAAGATTGGTAGTTGATGCCGTTCAATTTGATGGGAACCAAGACATGGCCTGGTTGATCTGAATGATGAATGTAGAAAGGGTGTGACGGATTGATGGCAGTGACGTTCGACCTGGAATCCTTCGCGTCGTCTGCCATGGCTACGTTGATGTTTCAAAAAGTGTGGAAAGTTTGATGATCAAGAGCACCAGGGTCGTTGCTCTGATACCATAACAAGAATAGAAGATTTGGTGAAGAATTGGATTAATTCTCTCATTGCTGCAATGTACTACATATATACACACTGACGACCACAACCTTTCCTAAAAAAATCCTACAAAACCGGCGACAAATCCCTAATTATACACCTATACAAATCATCTAATAAAGGCAAGGATAATTACAAGATAACTAACATATAATTTCCTAATAACTAGTGTTAGTGTTGCCTTGCAAGGTCACGATAGAAATGCATGGGGGCTATCCATAATAACCTAATATCATGAAAATTGCTTTCCAAATTTGAATGTGACGAAACTTGCACGAAGCTTGCTATCAAGTCTTGGACCATTAGACCGATGGTGAAGGAAACTCACGTGGCTCAAAGGACTCGGCTAGGATGGGAATCACGGAGCTAGATGGACACGTCGAATTCTGGAGGACATTGTTCAGGAGAAAGCCAAGATTGCTAGTGTCAAGTTTTTGCACTGAAGACTATGTAAAAGAACCCTTCCTTTGTATTATGTGGCCCCGTGTCAGTGAACTTTCAACGGACACCAAACACCATGATCTTTGAAAGGTGGACACGACAGAAAACATGGATTGCTCTTCAGGGTTTATTCCTTCAAGTCTTCACTTCTACTGATCTGTTCAAGAAACTTGAGTGTGTGAGGATTCGCGAGAAAACGAATTGCTGAAAATCTATGAGTGATCCTTCGAGGCTTCTTGATACGGCTACGAGTTGACTTTTCTAATTTCTTTCTCTAACATCTCTTCTATGTGCTTATTAGACAAGAGGAATCCTTGGTGTATAAGGCCAATGGACAAATGGATAGCGGATCTGGAGCAAGACGTTGTCACAATGAGGCCGTCTGTGGGGTGGTGCTCGTTTATGGACTGGACTTGATGCGGTAAAGATGTTGGCTTGGCTCCAGAACACGGCCACAAATCTGCAGTTTCTCTATATTGTCGTCGTTAATGCAAAATGCAATGTAAAAAAAATTAAAATTAAAATTAAAATTAAAATTGAAAAATGCGACGCATGAGGAAATATTTTTAGTAAGAATTAATTCTCAATTTTTGTGCAATATATATAAAAATCAAAATTTAGGTGTCAACAGAGGAAGAACAGTACTTTGATGTCCCAAAAATAAAACTTAAAGAAGGTCGAGCTTTAGCAGCCGCCATGGCCTCTCTAGCTCAAAGCTTGGCTTGTCTCACCTAGACCTTCGAATCTCGTGGGTGCTGCAAGCCGCCGTGGCGAAGCTTTGAAGCTCGCAGCCGCCATGACCGCTCTAGCTCGAGTTTGGTTTGAGGGTCTCAACTCGACAGCTCACGGGTGGTCGCAAGCGGCCAAGCCCAAGCTTCGAAGCAACTTGAAGGTCGAGCTTCGAAATTGCCATGGTCACTCGAGTTCGAAAATTCACTCGAGGGTCTGACCTTGATCTTAGAAGCTCATGAATGGTCGACTAGACGATGATGAGCGCCGTCGGAGATCCAGGTAGTAGTGGGCAGCGAAGCAAAAGTGCCTGAGGAGTTTAGGCAACTGATTGAAGATGATGAATGCCATACCCATAAAAAGACCACTGAAGATGATGAACGCCATGGACAGTACTCACGAAGTACTAGAGAAGACAATGAACAGTGCCTTTTTTCAGCTTTTATGTTTCAGGTCAGAGCCACTTGTCCGTACGAATCCATGTCAGCTTGTTAATGGATAAATTTCGACGGAACTACAATGGGGTAAATGTGTCACAATATGTAAAGTTTGGAGTTTTTTGTGTCACAAAAAAATAGTTTGGGATAAATGTGTCACAACGGATATAGTTTGGGGTTTTTGGTGGTTTTTTCCCTAAATTTTTTAGACTAGTTCGAGAGGATGTAGTTTCCAGCGAATGCCATAGTAACTAATAAATGGAGATAACCTGCCTTTGATCAGAATATAGGAATGAAATTAGCTGATTGCCAAACAAGTACAAAACAAATGTGCACCTAAATCCCCAAAAGTAGAAGATTAAGAATTATGAAGAAGTGTACAAAAGTGCAATATCCCACGAAATGCATATTCAATGGAAGTTAATTTAAAAACTTGCCGAATGACATGAAAAGATTATCCTAACGGACGCCATTTATAGAAAAAAAAAATTATATGCCTTCAAAGAATTCTCTGTAAAGCTCATATTTGTAGATTCAGCTTGCCATAAAATGGACTCTAGAGATTCATATATGGTGATTGATATCCATAGAAAATCTGCTAATATGGTATGGCCTCAATTTCCATATATGTAAGGTTGCTGTTGTTGTGGTGCTTGAATTGCATATATATACATGGGCTGGGATTCCACAACCAAGTATACGATCATAACCTAAATAAAAGTGAGAAAAGAAGGTCATCAAAATGGCTTCAGGAAGAGTTTGCTTGTTCATCGGCCTTCTTTGTCTCATCTCTCTTTGCTCAGCAGGTATTTTTAGCTTGTGTTTCTTCTCTATCGAGTTCGTTTCTGTTTCGCTTTAGACCACGCTTGAGACTGGAAAGCTCGAAGGATGCATTTATCTGTTCAATCAAACTGGGGAAGCACCATGTCCACATAATTTATATTATTTCTTAAGTTGATTGCTGAAATTTCTTGAATTCTGGTGCATCTCATAAACATCAGGTGCGAGAGGGATCAAGGATGAAAACGAGAGGTTTCTTGACGCGGGGCCGTGTTCAAACCTCCCGGATTGCAACTGGACTTGCAAGAAAACGTTGAACGTGAGAGGGTTCTGCAAGGATTTTGGAGGCGGGAATCGCTGTTATTGCATAATTAGTTAGAGGAAATTACATAACCGAGTCATGTCAAAAAGTGTCTGTTATCAAGGTTTTGATTGTTATGAATAAAATTCCATCCTCCGTACAACCTTTCTCAATGTCTACCCTCCTCTGTTTTTTTTTTTTACCCTTCAATAGATTGATGGACATGACATACTTGGCAAGCTTAAGATGAGAGGCTGAAATTGCCAATATGTGATCTACAGTTGCAAAAGTTAACTGTGGGATCCTATAAGTCCTTCCCACAATTCTTGATATTCTCGTGATTGACCTTGAGAAAAATGAAAATTATCAAAGGAAAAGTTTTTATTTCGATCTTTCCAAGATCAACTTCAGAATACTTCGCTGGCTATTTCGACACAGGAATGACATCATGTCTAATGTTGTTTGGGCTAATCTTTTCGATTTATAACGGTAGGAGCTACTTTTGCATGTGGCTCTTCCAATCTTTCCACCATTCATGTTGGAATGACAATTCACCTTCTATAGTTTGATCTCCAAGCTGTTCACTTTCTACTGATCCATCCAAGCCCTAAAAATCGGGAAAAGTGTCAAAAAAAAGTCTTAAAACTTTTTGCATTGGTATCAATTCAGTCTTAAATCTTTTATTGGAGCCAATTCAGTCGTAAATCTTTTGTATTTGTGCTAATTTAATTGGCCGGCGACCCTTGCAGGTCCCAATAAAAAAAGAGCAAGAAAAGAAAAAAAAACCCAAAAAATTTGTTAAAATATTAAAATTATATTAAAAAAATGTTCACATCAGTGCTAGTTGTATCATGTAGGATGACTGAGGTCCACGTAAGTGATTTCTGGCCAAAATTGGCTGAATTGAATCAATTGGCATAAATTCAAAAGGTTTAAGAATGAATTGGCACCAATACAAAAGTACTAAATTAGCACCAATTAAAGGTTTAGGACTTTTTTTTTTTAACACTTTTCCCCATAAAATCCCCACCACCTACACTTTGTCCACCTTCTGCACGAATCCATTCAGCTTTAAACTACATTTGCGCCTGATACTTGTTCATCTTCTTTAAAGTATCATTGTAACTTCCGTTTTCATTAAGATCTTGTCAGTTCCAAGCCAATGCCATGCCGATTGGCCGCCGATAGGAATTGAGAGTGCATCAAATGATAGTTACTAATGTTCTTCACGATTGATTTCTTTTCTAAAGTTCAGTATTGTTCGACTTTTTGTCGGGTTAATTATAAACATCAACGCCTGAATCCCTTAAATTAGACCGGTATTTTTCTATGGAATATCAGGCTGAACGCGCTTCCCGTGCCTGAAAACCTCTACAAGAGAAAGATCGTACCAGAACCCAGTTTCACCTTATGCTCACAAGCCCCTCAAACCGTTGAGTATCTTTTCCTCCTCTGTGGCTGGACAAAAGCAGTGTGGTCCAACCCAAGCATTAACTTCAAAATCTGCCGTTTGGGCATTACTTGGATGGACAAATGGCTAATGGAGGTGTACAGCTCAAATCTGGGATGCTATAAGCTCTGCTTTCCAAACTTTTGCATGCCTATTAGGGTTCCTGACCTCGAGAAAAAATGAAATTTATTACAAGCAAAATGTTTTAGTTCAGTCTTCACAAAATCAATTTTCAAAACTGACAAAATTTTCGAGTACTTGACAATTCATAAACTATGAAAATGCCAATGTTGTCATATGTTGTTGCCATTCTGACACCGGCATGACATCAAACTACAATTATTCATAATAGTTGTTGCGGTGGTGTGGTAATCCAAGATAAAATCACATGGTCGATGAACTAAGACAAATATAATGTTGTATAACCTCATGGACAGTGAATCTTCTCGATTTGTAATAGCGGAAACTGCTTAGTCTTCTTAATTACTTATAATAGCAGGAGCTGCTTCTGCACATGTTCCCTTCAGTCTTTTCACGTTGAAATAACTATTAACACAGTTGCACCGTCTAGTGGTCCATCCAAGTCTTAATGATCCCACGCTCCACAACTTGCTCCCCTTCCATATAGGTCCATCCAAGTCTTAAGGATCCCACATTTACAACTTGTTCGCCTTCTATACATGTTCATCTAGCTTAAGACACCCTTTATGCCCAGCACATTGTTCACCTTCCGTAGAAGCAGAGCATTACCAGCCTTCAGACATTGTTGTTCCAAACTCCATTTTCGTATTCTTCTATGCATCTACAAAACCGGTTCTATACACCCAATGAATGCATTATTAGGCTTTGAGTATTTTATGATCTTCAAATTATTGAAACTTTTCTCAACAATCTCCATTTTGTATGATGACAAAACAATCTCTAAGTTTCAATTTACACTATTGTTTCCATGGCAAATGACTTAGAGTTTTAGCATGCCAAAATAATATGAGTTCAGAAAAGGCATAAAAATTGAGCATTGTAATCTCCAAGGTTCGATGAATATTATTAGGAGATATCATGTAGAAGAACTATGAGCGAAAATACCATAGTTTGTAGTGTTGAAGAGAGCACCGCCTCCTCTCTCCTTCTAGAGTTTTCTTGATTAATCTAGATTTTGCTAATCCTAATCCTCTCTCTTCTTCTAGAGTCTTCTTACTAGTCTAGCTTTCTTTAGTCCTAATCTTCTCCAGAATTTTTTAACTTTTATCTAGTTGTCAAGATGGCCCTATATATAGGGGTTCTAGCCCTTTGCAAGTTTGTAGAGCAATACAAGTGTGTGCAATGAGTGAGTGGCGTGAGAATGGTGTGTGTGAGTAAGAGAGTACGTCGTGTGTACTTGTGAGAGTGGTGTAAATTAAGTGGTCTTCTAATAATATAAAAAGAGTTACATTTAAGTTGAGATATCCAGTTGATTCTCTACATATATCATCTCTTACTTCTACACAAATTATTTAGTTGCATGAAAATTAAGGAAGAGTGGTATATTTCTTGTGAACAAAACAAATTTCACGTTAAATAAGTTAAAAGCTTCTGATCTGAGCTTAATATTAAATTTTAAGGCTTTTATAAAAGTCGACTACAAATTTTAAAGAGGTATGAGTTACCACAATTTGCAGATGCAACATGTTCACCGGTATATTTGCAAACTTAAGAGACTTATCAGAGTTAACTGCTTCAATAACGATATACATATACATAATCCGTTCTTTTCCCCCCGATTTGTCATAATCAAAAAGCAAAATCAATAAATAAATAAAAGAGAATCAAGTAACCAACATAAACGTCATTCACTCATCCTTAGGAGTCCATTAGTCAACCGAAAAATCTGAAAACATAGAAGGGAGTTGATTTCGAGGTCTGGGTGGGGTCAGGGTAAAGGTGGACAGGGTTAAAGCATTATAGAGATTGTACCTTTGGTTCTATCCTGAAGAGATAATAGCCAAAAGCTTTTTGGAAAGCCTGCGCCTTAGGCACAGGATTTGCGATCTCTGATAATGAGACTGATGGAGTCGTGGAGTCGGACAGAGACAGGTTCTATTAAAACACACGGAGAAAAGTACCGCTGCAACGAGCATATATGGAAGTTAAGTTACAATGTTTTCTGCCCTACAGCCATGCTATATATTGGCGCAATTTCTCTAGTAACTTGTAACTTGAAACTTGATACCTATACTAACAGTGAAGAGATTGCTTAGGACCCGTTTGGTAATGATTCGAATTCTCTAATTCTATTTTTGAAATAGAAAAAGATGAGAAACTATTTGGTAACGTAAATGAATCTGATTCTCAAATTCTCAAATTTTGCTTTCGAGAACAAATTTGGAGCAAAAGCAATAATTAAAAAAACAAGTTGATTCTTTGTTCCAGAATTACTTTTAAGAAACAAAAAAAGAATTACAAAAAAATTCCTAAATCTATTGTAATTGTGCCAATTGAGTCATAAACCTTTTGCAATTGTGCCAATTCAATCCATTTGGCCGTTCAGTACTAATGTGATATTGCCAGAGCTAACGTGGCAATTTTTAAATAATATTCATTTTTCATTTTTAACTATTTTTATTTTAAATTTTTTTTTTGTCTTGTGCCAATTCAGTTCATTTGGCTAGCCAATGTTGACGTGGCACTATTGGTGTTGATATGGTAAATTTGTAATAATATTCTAATATTTTTTATTTTAAAATATTTTTTTGTCTTTTTGGTTTGGGCCCACAGCCTTGTTGGCCATTGGCCGAGGAAGAAATTATTTAAATAGTTGAACTATTAAATTATTATTAAAAAATTTCACGTCACCCCCAGCCGATCAAATGGATTGAATTGACATAATTGTAAAAGGTTTAGGACTCAACTAGCAAAAAATAAAGTTTAAAATTGAATTGACACAATTGTAATAAGTTTACGATTTTTTTGGTAATTTTGCCTCGAAATAATACTAAAATTTAAATACAAATTGCCTATTGAACTTATGTTCTTTCTTGAGGATCTTACATATATCTTCATGCTCCTTGAAATAAATAAACTAATTATGGATTATGCATCATCTGTACTCATTTTATTAGTGATGCTATGGGCACCCATGATAATCATTCTTTTTTTCTGTTCCAAACATGTTTCTAGAGCAGATTTGGAATAGAAATTGATTTGGTAATGTAATTCTATTTTTCCATTTCTGGAACAAATTTTGTTCTAGAAATAAATTTGAAAGAGAAATGAGAAGTTAAAAGGTGTAACTTCTCTGTTCTAGAAATAGAAATAAGGAATAACCTACCAAAACCCTTTGTTTTTCTCAAGTCCTCATCACACTCTCTCTGTTAACTTTCAATTTTTTGGTCACCAGCTAGAGTCACCAACCGCCACCTGGCCCCACCGCCGACTCGCCACCGCCACAACCATTGTCGTCGTCACCACCATCGATCGCACCATCCGCCATCAACACCCACCACTGTACCTGTCACGCCCCGAATCTCCACGAGCGCGCGACAACTGCGCAATGACGGTCGATACATACGACATCCCAGGACTGTCGCCGACCTTGAAACCTTAATATCCGAATTTTGTTGCGCTAGCGGAAGCAATACCTTACCCCTGACAACAAATGAGCAAGGACTAGCCAACGATAACACCTCATATATTACACAATTTTAGCTCAGTATTATACATGAATATTAGCGTTACAAATATTAACAACAGCAACCAACTCAGGGCGACCACATCCATCAACAATCACCGATTCACCATCAACAGTTCTTGCCAACTGGGTACTCCACCTGGATATCAAATCTTGTGGTATCCCTGCCATGTTTATATTCTAGGGTTTGAAAAATAAGGGTAATCACCCGTGAGAACACATCTCAGCAAGCTAACCTCTAAATCCCTTCTCAGAATACCACACAAATCCTCAGACCCAACTCCACGCCTCATCCAGGCATTCAAACCACAGAATCAAAATTCTCAAATATTATTTTGAATACGAACACGGGCCCCAAATATTTGGAATAGTAATATAAATGTTGCTCGGGCCCTATTTTGCATAAAATGCTTCAAAAACCCATTTTTCGGTACTCGATCCACACGGGACCCACAAAACATGTCATTTTCAAACCAAAATTTAATTGGACAGCACGTGAACAGTGTTCGTGGGTCGTGAACAGTAAAATAGGGCACTATTTGGCCCGTTTTCGCATAAAATGGCCCAAAAATGCATTTTTCAGTACCCGAACCTCACGGGATCCACACCAACCACCACCAACAGCATTATTCAAGTATGGACAGCAACATTTTATCAATCCACAGCATACTCACAGCCCACAGAAATTTATTTCCAACAAACACGCCGATTACGGCCAATTTTCCTAAACCGATTTACCTCGAATCGGGCCCTAGAGCTAGTCCATGGCATGTACAATATTCCAATCGAGAAATAGAGGTTTAACTTACCTAAACGAAGTCAAAACAGGGCTGAGGATGCAGCGATGACCGGCGGTAACGACGGCAACGGCGGATTCCGGCGGATTAAGTTCGAACCCGGGCTGTTCAAGGGCTGAACGAGTTGGTTCACAAGCTGGAAATCAATTTTTTCACATGGAAATGAGCTCTAGGGGTCACTGGGGTCAACATATATTAATATGAACCCTATATGAAATTTGGGTAACAAAAGACTGGTTCGTCGACCGAAATGGCGAAGCAGATTTCGAAGGTCAAACGACCTCCGATCGAAGTGATTCAAGTTGGAATAGAACCACAAGACATTGAACTACAACATGCCAAAAATCGCGACGATCCAACGGTCGGATTTCCGTCGGCGGCCGATTGAAGTTGAGGCCAGAAAACTGGAGCCGAGAGAGAGATCCGAATTTAGAGAGAGAGAGAGAGGAGAGAGAGGAGAGAGAGAATCTGCTGGAAAATAATGGAGGAGAGAGAGTGGTTTGACCCATAATTATCTTAAGGATAATTATTGAAAATCACTATTCACTGAAAGCGACATAACGCTGAACGAATTGACTGATTTTTGGACTATCAGTGAAATTTGAACTGATAAAGCTTGGGCCTCAATTATTTTCGGTCAAAGCTAGTCAAATTGGTCAAAAAGATGACCGACGAGACATTTCTTGAAATTCGTGAAATTTTAGGACCGGCAGGGCTCAATCGGTGCTGATTTGGCTCAATCGCGATCGGAAAATAACTTCGGATTTCGTCGTAAAATTTTTCTAGCCTCTCTAAAAATATTCTTACCCTCATGCCATGAATTCTAGTACAAGACGGGAGCGAGATGGCAATTTTCAATTTTGCCCTTTCTTTAGACACTTTGATGTCAAACTGCCAATTTCACGCCTTTCAAGGCGATGTCCAATTTTTGTCTCTTAATCCTCAAAATCTAATATTATTTCAACTTACAAACGTCCGAAATTCGGGATGTTACAGTACCGCACCATTGCCCCTCGATGCCCATCTCCCCCCATTGCCCACCCCCGCAACCACCATTGGCAGTTGCCAACCTTGACCCGTCGACCATTACCCCTCACCAACTACCCCCTTCCTTTGCCACCTCCCTACACACCATCAACCGTCCGTCCCCCCCACTTGCCGCCGTCACCGCTGTCAACCATCGCCTACTGCGGCCAGCTATCGTCCCCCATTGCTAGTTGCCGCCGACCACCACCCACCAACCCCATTGCCGATCATTGCCATCGACCCCACCCGCCACCGCCCTCCTCCACTGCCAACCACCGCCCACTGCTGCCCACTACAACCTCTGTCGTGCCCACCACCATCCTCTACCGATTGTTGCAACCACCACTACTACCGAAGTAAAAAATAATTAATAAATTTTTTTATTTTTAAATAGTAAATAATATTTTTTAATAATAAAAAATAATTTTTAAAGAAATTAGAAAAATTAAAAATGAAGTAGAAAATTTTCGTAGAAGATTCTATGTTAATAATATTCTAGAAGTAGAAGTTTTTAACCATTATCAAACGAACTTCTATTCCAGGAGTAGAAATTTTATGTTATTATCAAATTTTTTTTTTGGCTCAAAAACTCATCTAGAAGCTAGAAATAGTAAAATCTATTTCTTGCCAGAAATTGATTCTAGAAATTTATAGTGGCAAGACGTAATTATTTCACTTAAATGAAAAGAAATTGAGAACATAAATTATTCTCGAGAACAGACACTTTGTGCAATTACCAAACACGTTCTGATTCTCTAAAACTCGTTTGTGGAACAGAATTAAAAAATTGATTCTGATCAGAATTGATTTTTTGGATCAGAATCGTTGCCAAACGCACTCTTACTAGTGCGACACCGAGGTTTTTTCGCTTCTGATTCTACAAGGGTTTTCCACATAAAAAAATTCTCTAATGTCTTCCCTTTTACTTTCGCGTTCCTAACGGTAACAGAACCAGCATACTAGATTAACTGAGTTTATGAAGATTGGACCATGTATTTATAGATGGAATGACTTGGGGAACTGATACATACTGCACGGATCGTTGCGTAGAGAATCTGCTGTCCCCTTTTTGTGAAGATTGCAAAGTTTCTCTACGGGCGCCGGAAGAATTTAGATATCCAAGAAGAAACTAATAAACTGCGTTGACTAATAGAAAGAGTTTACAGCTTCCTCCCGTGCCAACCTCCTGTAAACCAAACGCACTGGAAACTAAAGAAGAAATTATAAAACGTGTCACTCTCTATTCCGAACATTAGGTTCTGTGAATATACTACATATACTAAATTTAATCTAGGCCATAATATTTAGCGCTGATGTAAAATCTAGTGTTTTTAAAACCGGACTGGTCCAGCCGACTCAAATGGGTGGCCGGCCTATCCTTCGGTTCCGATTTAGAATCATGATGATTCCTATGACGATTGTGGTCCAACCGGTTAAACCAGCCGAAACCAGTCCGACCGTTCATGCCGTAACGCGTAAAACTGGATTTTTGGCATTGAAAAATAAAGAAGAGATCTGGGGGACCAAAGTGTCGAGATCCTGCACGGATGCAAAGCAATTTAGCAATCATATAGATATTGAAGTTAGTTTATTTCTCATTCTGAGAAAGATTTATGAAGTCCAAGTCCATGAGAAGCTCATATGAGCTGAGCCACACCTCTATAATTTATGTGCATTGAATGGATCTCATATAACTTTTGATTCACCTCTCTTTTAACTGGCGGACTTGAGTGGTTTTATAGGTCGAACTGGTCAAATCGATATGGATCGCCTCTTCGATATGGCCTCCAATACGGTTTGTACAAAATTGCTAGGGTCCATATGGGACCGTCATTTTTAATTGTCCAATTTTAGGCTAATATATATATACACCACAAGCACATAACAATTTCTCCTCTGTTCAACACTCGTACTCCTTGCAATACCTGACTCAATATAAGCACACGACTCGAACACAACATCGATTTACTAAGAGAAATTTGAAAGAGACACCACACGACTTAACTGGAAATCAACACAAATTGTTACCTTTTCAGCCATTTTGGACGAAAGACACTACCAAAGGCTGTTTTTTTCCGAGAAAAGTGAAGCGAGAATTCACTTGTCGGAGCTTTTAATAGTATAGGTATAGAATGTATTTGCATTTTCAACAGTATGTTTTCTTATTTCTTTTGTAAAATGCTAATCCTCACAAGATTTTATCAATGGATGTAAATCTCTTAGAGTAGTAGATCGTGACGATATAGTCTCTAGCGAATTCCTCAGGTACTGATAAATGTGCATAGCGCATTGCCTGCATTCTTGGAAAGAATAAAAAAGCGAAATGAGTTTATTACCAAACAAGTAAAAACCCCAACACATAGAAAATAAAGAATTCTGGGTAAGTGTATAAAGTGCCATATCCCATAAAACCCATATGTGATGGGATTATATGGTACACATTTATGGTGGGATCTCAATAGAAACCTTTCCAAATAACATGAAAGACTCATCAAAACGGAGGCTTTTACGTTTGGTCATAAGATGGGGTCTAGAGATTTATATATGGCAGTTGATATCCTAATTTCAATTTCCATATATGTAAGGTAGCTGTTATAGTGGGGCTTGAATTGCTTATATAAAGGATGGGATTTTGTCTAAATTTTTACAACCAACAGTGCAATCATAACCTAAAGAGAAGTGAGAAGGGAAGGTCTTCGAAATGGCTTCATCGGCCTTCTTTGCCTCATTTCTCTTTGTTCAGCAGGTATTGCTAGCTTCTGTTTCATCTCTATCGAGTTCCTTCTGTTTCAGTTTAGACCACGCTTGAGACCCATATCCGATTTGAGGGCTCGAAGGACGCCTTTATCTGTTCGCTCAAATTAACAAGAAAAGGAGAATACGTCTTGGAGAAATCACAAAAGAAGACATCGATTTACCATTATACAATCTGGTTGCCATTGCAAGTGCCACAAACAACTTCTCCGGTGAAAATGTGATTGGGGCTGGTGGCTTCGGTTCTGTTTACAAGGGGAATCTTCAGACAGGATAGCTAATCGCAGTCAAGAGGCTATCAAGGAGTTCAGGGCAAGGCCTTGAAGAGTTCAAGAATGAAGTGCTCTTGATCGCACGACTTCAACACCGGAATCTCATTGGACTTTGCTTGAGGGAGGAGCTCAAAGATTGTTTCCCTCCACATTTCAATGTCAGTTCCCTGTTTTTGTTGGGATTTGGCATTGAAAGTTGTCTGTTTCGCAATTTAATATGCTGCATGTGGCTTTTAGTGCATTCTCTAACATGTGATGCCATGCTATGGTACGAGTCATAATTCAATTCGAAGGCAGAGTGAGTTTAGCTGAACTGAGTAGTGTTGTAGTTGTCGGCCTGTCTGGTATGACGAAGTGGGTTAATAGTTGATGCGCCAAAACTTACATTGTAAAGCATTGTCAATGTAGCTCTGCGATCCCTCACAGTTCATAAGCATTACTTCTATTAGTAACAGTATAAGCTGTTAGGAAATCTGGATTGCATGCATCAGGAGACAGGTCAGTCTATTAACGATTATTTATCCACCATGCATGATATCTGGTATCAACTGGCCTTACCTAAGCCACAAAGGGAAGAGGCTTCCGACATTTGAATCATGAGATTGTGTGCGGGCTTAGCCGATCAGAGTTGGGCTTGATGATTAGGCCCGTTAGAAAAAGAGAAAAATGGGCTAAATAAATAGATTTTGGTCAAGCCCAATAGGTGTCCCCTTTCGTAGATCGACTTGGGCCCTTAAGGCTCGATTCGGATCCTAGCTGAATAGACCGGGTCGACGCTACCCAGTCTGAATTTTTTAATTTTTTAATAAAAAATTAACTAAAAAATTCCCAAAAAAATCAAATCATAAAAATCATAAAAAAAATTCTAAAAAATATAGAAAAATAAGAAGAGTTCGGAAAAATCCTCCAAAATTATGGAAAATAGGAAATGACCACATTCAACTGGTTTGACCTATTTCAACTTCTCGAGCCTTTAAAAATGACCATTTTGCCCTTTTGGTCAGTTTGACCCAAACATTACCCTACCCCAAAAACTTCTTCATGACATTGGTACCGAAAAAGCGTTAGAGTAATCTAGCGTAATCAAATCCCCAAACTCACCGATCTCTGGTTCGTAGGAGTAAAGTATTTCTCCTAATACTTTATTTAGGTTTCTAATCAGCCTACTATAAAATGATTAGTGGCGACTCCAAGTCAAAAATCTTTGCATGTTAAATACTGAACCAAAGTTGTGATTCGGTAGGACGAGGAATAGTTCGAATTAGGTTAGTTAATTTGATTAACCTGATAATCCGTTAATTTGAAATTTCACTGAATTTTTTAGGTCGCGACAAACATAGACGCTCATATCAAACAAGTTCACTCAAAGGGACACGCATAGAATAATTAGCAACATGAAAACTTTTAGGGTTGTCAATGTCTAATTGTTTATGATATGGTCTTGTGTAACTAATCCTTTGACCCGAGGCACAATATTGACTTGTCAGTTGGGGGTTTATGGTTCACAAGTGACCATATTACCAGTCTATTGATCTATCTCTATACTTGATGGTCATAAATGACGTTACACATCTATGTAAGATGGAATCTGCCTCCTTGTTACATGCAAGGTACAATAATGATGTCCTATTTGATCTAATTTTGACACAGCATTGAAATCCTTGGCCAAAGTTGCAAATGTCTCGTATAAAATGCATGCCAATTAGATTTGTGTATATGATCAAATTGGTGACTTAACAAATATTACATGATCTTTGTTAATTAGGATATAGTAATAGATGGAATGAATTACATTGTGGCTAAAGTTGACAAGTTATTTTTATTCTTAAAGCATTCAAACTGTCTAGGTAAGCATGTTATATTGTTAGATGTTAATTATGACTTGCACGATTTGGGGGTTGATCAGGACAATCAACTCTCTAGAGTACTAATATGCTAGTGCAAGTCTTATTAGCAGCTGAGTGATGTACCTATGGATGTCACAAACCTTAACTAATTAAGGATGACGTTGAACGGAAGTGACAATATTGCAAATATGTTTGCAATCAATCACGGCTATAGAATTGAGTAGGGCTAAAATTAAATTAATGAATTTTTTTGTCATGGGCATGCGTGCATATGATGCACATGCACCCCAAAAGTGGACACATATTAACGTGCCCAAAATGCACACATGCTGCTCATGCTTTTTTTATTTTTTGGTTAGTTTAATTACAAGTGAAATGCACATGATCGTGTGCATAGATGCATGCTAGTATATTGAGGCCTTTTAGACTTGGGCTAAGAGTCGATGGACCCGACAGTCGAGAACCTGGATAGGGGTACCGATCCCAAATCTCCATGCTTGAGTAGGGGAGCATCTTGGCAGAGTAGAGTCCATGGAGGCCTAGCTGGGGAGCCACTTTAGCTAAACATCAAAAAATGTTGCTAATTTCTTAGCAAATGACTTACTAAAAAATATTTTTTAGAAATTTCATATTTTTCACAAAACATACGAAACCTACGTTCCCAAAATAATGTTTCATTGTGTCTTTTGTAAATATCTTATTATCACTAGATTGTATCGATTGATTATTTGTTAGACTAGTTTGTGAGGACACAATTTCCAACAAATTCCTTAGTACTAATAAATGTTATAACCTACTTCTGATCAAAATATAAGAATGATATTAGTTGATTACCAGGGCATTAGTCCCCGACGCCATGGCTGGGGCCCATCGTGACTAGGTTTGGGCCCATCAAGCTCAAGCATGAAACACTCTCTGGGTCCAAGCTCAGCCTTAATGGACCTAGGTCCAGGCACTGAGGATGTGGGATCAGGCACCTTGGTCCTAGTTTTGATTTGTGATCTTGGACTAAGAGCTGTGGAACTGAGTATAGGCACCAAGATCTCTAGCCTCCATTGACCTGAGCCCCGGCGACGAGAATTCAAGCACAAGCATAGGCACTAGAGTCCTAGGCCTAGCCTCGATAGGCCTAGGCCCAGATATCGGTACCCAACATTGGTACTAGTGTACCAAGGCATCATAGATTCGGGCCAAGCCTCAATGGAACTTTGGCATTGGGAATTCAATAAGGGACACTGGTCCTGGGTTGGGGTGCTCGGTCAGGGATGAATCGAGGCTAAGCCTGATTTGCAGAGGCCAAGCTCGGGAAATTAGTGCTTTGGCTAGGCTCCCTGATTTCCCTTGCCTAAGTCACTAGCACTTGAGTAGTGCATGTCTCTTTAGGAAAATAAAAGCAAGTTTTCTTTACCAAACAACGAAATTATTTTCAAATTTACTTGTGGGTTTAAGTTAAAATCGAAAAATATTGTTATTTTCTTAAAAAGTGATTGCCTCAAAATAAATTTCAGGAATGTCACATTTGTTTGCGAAATAGCTTCAGTCTATATTCCTGAAATAACGTTTCCTTATGTCTTCCGTAAATGGCTTATTCTCATTAGATATTATCAACGGGTGTAAATTTGTTAGATTAGTTCGTGAGGATATAGTTTCGAGCGAATTCCTTAGTAACTAATAAATGTAAATGACCTACCGCTGATCAGAGTATAGGAATCAAATTAGTTTATTACCAAACAAGTTCAAATCAAATCTACACATAAATCCCCAAAAGAAGAAAATGAAGATTCTGAAGAAGTGTAAAGAAGTGCAATATCTCGAGAAATACATTTTTAATGGAATTTACTTTAAAAACTTTCCAAATGACATGAAAGGCTTATCAGAACGGACCCAGTTTTGGGAAAATAATTATATGTCCTCAAAGAATTCTCTGTCAGGCTCATATTGTAGATTCAGCTTGCCATAAAATGCACTCTAGAGATTAATGTATGGTGATTGATATCCATAGAAAATTGGCTAATATTTTATGGCCTTAATTTCCTTACATGTAAGGTGGCTGTTGTAGTGGTGCTCGAATTGCATATATATAGGCTAGGATTCCGTGTATTGTTTCACAACCAAATATACAATCTTAACCTAGAGAGAAGTGAGAAAAGAAGGTCGTCAAAATTGATAAGATTTATCTAATCGAATCGGAAGAATGGTAGAGATAAGAAAAAACTAACAATGCGATTTACCCAGGTTCACCCAGAAAAGGGCTACGTCAGCGGAATCCCCGCCCGCTGATCGGCTAGTGGGACCTCCGTGTCAGGGGCAATGCCCTCAAACCCCCGCATTCCGTTCGCAGGGATCACATGTCATTGTTTCATACTTCTGTTTCTCTAAGCTCACATGAACACGCCCGATGTGAGAAACAAGGGTCCCCAAAATATTCGCTAACTCCAACAAAAATGGCATCAGGAAGAATTTGTTTGTTCATCGACCTTCTTTGCCTCATCTCTCTTTGCTTCGCAGGTATTGTTAGCTTCTATTTCATCTCTATGGAGTTGGTTTTTGTCTTGGTTTAGACTACGTATGATACTGGAAAACTTGTAAGACGCTTTTATCTGTTCGATCAAATTAAGGAAGCATAATTTATTTATTTTTTTGTCTTACATTGATTGTTGAAATTTCTTGAATTTTGGTGCATCTCAGAAACATCAATTATGAGAGAGATCAAGGATGAAACGGAGTGCTACATGGACATAGGGCTATGTTCAAAGTTCCCGAACTGCAACAAGGCTTACATCGAAACGTCGAAGGTGAGAGGGTTCTGCAAGGACAATGGAGCCAGATCTAAACGTTGTTATTGCATAATTACATAGATGAAATTGCATCACTTTGAGCTATGTCAGAAAGTGTCCATTATCATGGTTTTCATTGTTATGAATAAAATTCCATCATCCGTACAACTTTTCTTAATGTCTAGTCTCCTCTGTTTATATTTCTTTTTATTTTTTTCCCTTCAATAGATTGATGGACGTTACATATTTGGCAAGCTTAAGATGTGTACCTGAGTTTGCTAATATGTGATCTCTATGTGAGCCGTCCGATCGGCCATCCGTCGTCACCTACGACTCCCTAAGATCACCATAGTTGGGTTCTAGCTACTAAATAGCCAAGGAATCGGGCTTGTGTACCTGATTTCGCATCTATGATCGGTTTGGGTGGAATTTGACGTCGTGGGCTTGGATCGCTTCCACCTTATGGCCCTCGGGATGCCTGGCGTCGATGAGATCGCCTCCTTTAGTCTCTGTATCTCTCTCTCTCTCTCTCTCACTAGCCTTATGGAGAAGATGGAGAGTAGAAATGGCAAAAGATTAGGGTTAAGGGGGGGTTCCTAACCTTTTATAGAAGTCTCGGTTGGGCCCTCCCATCACGGGCCGGGCTAGGCTCGGCCCACACTAGCTAGGCCCATATTTGGCCTATTAAGAAACTTTAAATCCATTCTTTATTAAACCAATTTCGTAAAAGGTAAACTAATCCCTTAAAACGGTGAATTGCAATCTCAATTAAGGCGAGCCCATCTCAGAAAAATTCTAACATTCTTCTACTTGGGCAAGCATTAATTGAAACGGTACTATAGTGCGCGCCTTCATATTAGTTTAGGGATTATTCTTAATGGCCAATCCAATTCCATAAAGTCTTAAACATCGGATCATACCAGTAACTGCGTCAGCAAACATAGAGTCATCCATGGTCACAAATATCCTCAACTTTGCTGATATGGATTTAATATGGTAATGTGGTAATTGGATAACACCTAGAAAGAGATATACATTTTATGTGTTATCCACTTTGTCGAACACCATTCTCTCTCCTTATGTGACATAGAACTTGATGTGTCACTAGAGAATATCCATATGATTCTAATAAACCTGTATATGTCTCAACTTTATAGTTAACTTTTCTTTATGTGTAACAAGGCATATAAACATGGCTAACAACCAAATGCCCATAGCCATTACTCGAGGTTTACACATGCCTCAAGATTTACAAAAAAATATGTATTCAACATCAATAGAGCCACAAGTACTTCAATACATATCATTATGTTACAAAAATGTAACAAAATAGATGTAAACTTTATTATAGCAAACAAAAAAAAAATACCTCCCACTAAATCACAGCATCCAATAATACCTCTAAGCCCATATTAGCGACGTGTCGTTCAAAAATACAAAGGCGAAGACCTTTAGTTAGTGGGTCTGCAATCACATCATCTGTAGAAATATGCTCTACTACAACGTTACCTTTCTACACGGATTCCTTTATGGTCAGAAACTTGACCTCCATGTGTTTAGATCCCTTGAGATCTCTGTTGTTATTTATAAACTATACTGCAGAGTTATTATCACAATATAACTGTATGGGTCTATCAACAAAATCGAATATGGTCAACTCCCTAACGAGGTTTCGAAGCCAAATTGCCTAAGTAGCAGCTGAAAAGCACGCTATGAACTCTGCTTGCATAGTAGAGGAGGATATGGATTTTTGTTTCTCACTTTTCCATGACACTACACTGTCTACTCACATGAATATGTATTCAGTTGTCTACTTTTTGTCGTCCTGATAACCCGCAAAATCTGAGTCCGAGTATCCTACAAGCTACATGTTCTCAATATGCTTGTAGGTTATCATGTAGTCCCTTATCCTCTTTAAATACCTCATGACTTTCTTGGCAGCAACCCAATGATCATGTCCTGGATTTGATTGGTATCTACCTAGAAGTCCTGTTGTAAAAGCAATGTCTGGCCTAGTGCATACTTGAGCATACATAATGCTCCCAAGCGCACTGGCGTAAGGCACATTCTTCATATGGATTTC
Organism: Psidium friedrichsthalianum; assembly: GCA_019149425.1. Classification (NCBI taxonomy): domain Eukaryota; kingdom Viridiplantae; phylum Streptophyta; class Magnoliopsida; order Myrtales; family Myrtaceae; genus Psidium; species Psidium friedrichsthalianum. The sequence continues at coordinate 26,383 of JAGVVM010021534.1, forward strand.
TCCATCTCTGTCTGAGGACACTGTGAAAGACTCAATTTATCACCTTTACAGACATAAGCAATACCTGGCTTGCAGTCTTGCATATTGAATCTCTCTAAGATACGATCAATATATGTCCTTTGAGACAAACCCAAAACATGACGTGAACGATCCCTATGGATCTCAATGCCAAGGACAAAAGATGCTTCACCAAGATCCTTCATGTCAAAGTTCTTTGACAGCATCTGCTTTATCTCATGCAATAGATTGATATCACTGTTGGAAAGCAGGATGTCGTCCATATAGAGAACGAGAAAAATGTATTTTCTCCCATTGACCTTGTAGTATATACACTGATCTACTTTATTTTCAACGATACCAAATGAAGTAATATAACGCTATGAAACTTCAAATACCATTGCCTAGATGCTTGCTTGAGGCCATAGATTGATTTTTTTAGTCTGCATACAAGGTCACTTAAATAATCAACTTCAAACCCTTCAAGTTGAGTTATATAGACTTTTTCTTCGAGATCTCCATTTAGAAAAGCAATTTTGATGTCCATTTGGTATTACTCCATGTCAAAATGAGTCACTAAAGCCATAATCACTCTGAAAGAATCCTTAGAAGAGACTGGAGAGAAGATTGGTTCATAGTCCAATCTTCTCTTTAAGTAAAACTTTTAGCTACCAGTCTGGCTTTAAACTTTTCTACCTTTCCTTTGGAGTCTCTTTTCATCTTATACACCGATTTGCAGCTAATTGCCCTATGACCCTCAGGCAATTTAACAAGTTCCCAGATAGCATTATGTCTCATGGATTGCATTTCATCTTTCATCGCATCCAACCACAGTTCTGATTGAATACAAGAAACGGCATCCTTATAGGTAACTAGATCAACTACGTAGCCTATATTATAATCATGTTCTCCCAAATAGACTATATAGTATGGTGGGATAGCTGATCGTCTTTGCCTAACAAACCTCCTTATTGGAACTTCCTCAACTTGATCTTGCGGCTGTGGGGCTTGATTTATTTCATCAGGATCTGTTTCAACTATAGGATCTTGAAGCTTAACAAGCACAATCATCGGTATGGGAGGCTCTATAACAGTCTGTATTGGGAGAGAAAACGACATAGTATTACCCACCGTACTGTCATTTTTAATAATCTCTGAACAAGTACCCTTTTCAGCCACGTCGTATTCTAGAAACTTCGCTATTTGTGATTTCACAATCCTTGGGCCTCCATTAGGATTGTAAAATCGATATCCCTTGGAATAAGCTGGATAAGACACGAATTAGCACATTGTGGTTCTGGGATCCAACTTATTCAAGGTTGGATTATATAGCTTCACTTCTACAAGACAACCCCAGACTCTTACATGATTTAAGCTAGGTTTACGTTCAGTCCATAACTCAAAAGGAGTTAGTGAAGCAGCCTTAGTGGGAACTCAATTCAACACATAAAATGCTGTCTTCAAAGCTTCACCCCATAGGAATTTAGGTAGATTGGTCTTACTTACCATACTCCTCATCATGTCCATTAAGATGTGATTTCACTTTTCAGTCACACCATTCTGTTCAGGACTCTCATACATAGTGAACTGAGCTACTATCCAAGAATCCTCTAAGTATTTGACAAATGGCCCTTTAAGCTATCCAGCATCGCCATGTCTGCCATAATGCTCACCACCTCGGTCAGATTTGACAACCTTAATGATTTTTCTCAATTGTTTCTCGACTTCAGTCCGAAATATCTTGAATTTATCAAGAGACTTGGACTTTTCTTTAATCAAGTATAGATAACCATATCGAGAATAGTCATCAATAAAAGTGATGAAATAATAATTTCTACACAATGTTGGAGTATAGGGTCCACTTATGTCAGTGTGTATGACCTCCAATAGGTCAGAAGTTCGGACTACAGACTTCTTCATTATTTTGGACATCTTGCCTCTACAACAGTCCACACAAGTTTCTAGGTCATCTTTAAGAGTAGGTAGAATTTCGGCCTTTACAAACATTTCCACTCTTTTTCTAGAAATGTAACCAAAACGCTTATGCCACAATGTGTAAGACTGTTCTTTAGGTAGAGTCCTTTTAGAGACAACTTTCTTGGCTATACAAGTTACGTATATATCGTTGGGAATCAAACACAATCTATACAATCCATTGGACATGTTGCAGCATCCAATCTTATTTGAATTATAGAACATAGAAACCACACTGTTCCTTATTTCAAAAGAATAACCACACAAGTCCAAACATGACTAAGTTCTGTCTGAAGGAAGGTACAAAGAAAGTGTTTCTTAACATCAAATGAAACCCTGATTCTAGAATCAAAATGACATCACCCACGAATTCAATGTCAGCACTATTGTTATCTCCACTATGAGCTTTGATTCATCCTGATTTAGCTTCCTGCAATTTATGAATCCCTGTGTGGTAAACGCAACATGATTAGTTGCACCACTATCTAGCCACCAAGAAATGGATGGGTTTCAAATAGATTGGATTCACAAATTAGCGCCAAAGAATCATTACCTGTATGCTCATTTTTAGACAACCAGTTCTTATATTTGCTGCAATCCTTCTTCATGTGACCTCTCTTCTTACAGATGAAACAACGGTCACTATCCTTCTTAAATAATGCCTTCTATCGACCGAAGTTATCAGATGGATCAATAGTGGGGCGAGTACCTTTATGAGTACGAGATCTAGGCCCCTTGCTTTTCCTACTGCTAGAATTGGAAGCAATTAGGGCATAGTGCCATCTATCCTTTTTCAATTTCTCCTCTTCTGTTGCTACCTTGGATATGAAATCATTTATAGATCAAGTTTCGTCCTGTGTATTGAAACTAGTCTTGATCATCCCAAACTCAGTGGGAAGGGTGTTCAAGCCTCGGTGTACTATCACAGTATAAGGGATTACTACACCTAAGACTTTCAGTTTTGTCTGCAAATCTAGCATTCTCATGATATAGTCCCTAACACCTCCTACACCCGTATACTTCATATTAAAAAGTACCTATACAAATGTCCCAACCTCATCATTCGAAGATACTCGATACCTCGCTTCCAGGACTTCCAACATTTCCTTGGCAGTTTAGTTAGTTGGCAGGCTGCTCTTTAAATGTTCCTGTATGGATCGCTTCATTGACAGCAAGCAGATCCTATTGCTCTTTTTCCAGGTGGCAAAACACGCAATCTCGGGCACTATGCTGGTCTCTACAAGGTCAGCATGCTTGTCCTTATAAAGAGCGACACAGATATTCGCTAATTCCATTGCAAACAGAAAATCCTCCTTTCATTTCTTGAAGTTTTAACCATTTAGAACCTCTTTGGTAATGGAGTTGCCATTCATAGAAAAGGTGACTGAAAAAACAAGCAATACTTACCATCAACATCATGTGAGCACTGTGTAACTTTAAATCTTTAAAAGTACACATTTCAAAGAGTCACATGCATCATCACATAATCACTTTGGGTAGAGTATATGACATGCAGTTACAAACTTCCTACATGACAACCACTATGAGAATATGTTCTAATTTTCGTGAATCACAACCTTTGGGTGTGCGAATCACTAGAATTAGTCACCTCCCAGTCATATGTTGTTCATGCATCTCTCCACGAACTAACACACAATCGCCTCTTTTGGAGTATGATTATGCATCAGAACAGGAGATATCCCACCACAATGCGAGACTAATATTTCTCAAATTCAACTGAGTGTGCCATTTTGGCGGTCACAACTTAAGCGAATCTTTGAAACTCTCTCACACCAGGGATATATAAAGTTTCGTGCCTCACATTCACCATATGATGTGATTTTAAACTTGATGACCTGGGCAATTGTCTTAAAATCACAATCAGTGCCAATAGCATTGCTTCATGTATGTGTGGGTTCCATATGTGTTAATGCTCAATAATGCCTACACATCCTTATGTGGTATTCAGTAAGTGAGCCAACTTTATTATTCCCAAAAATCGTATGGAAATAATTAAATAAAACAAAAATGTCAAAATTACCCCTGATTATTATATTGCATGAGGGTTTTTTGCATTTTTTATTACTTTAAAAGCCCAAAAATTAAAATAAATATACCACAATGTAGAGAAATTTCCATATGAGCACAACGGTGAAAAAATCACCCAAAACAAAAGTCTCACGCACCCTCATGCACTGCCAGAAGGTCAGCACGTGAGGCTACGCACCGCACGTGCCTCGCACGTGCGACGCCACTGTTAACGATAATCATTGACCTTTAACAGTCAACGGTCAACCGCCGGGTCGTGTCTAATCAATGGTCAACGGGTGGGTCGACCCGGTTCAAACATGGGTCAGGTCAACTCGAGATGACGTCACGGATGACGTTATCTGCCATGTAGCAGCCGCCTGTGAGGTGATGGCCACCTAAAAGGTTGGGCTACGTAGCGCTTCTGATAGGGCCGCGTCGCCTAGGTGACGTTAGCAATTATGTCACCTAAGGCAGTTACCCAGGCGCATGGGCGTATGAGACCCATGTGCCACCGTTGTCTCCAACCTCTAGACCGCATGTAGCGGTACGTGCAGACCTCCGATGGAGGCTGTCGACACCTCGAAACACTCATCTCAATGATAGGGAGCCCAAACATGCTTTCAAAATGAATTCAACATATCAAAATTCACTAAATCAAGCAAAACCAAATCATGCCTAAACCCAAGCTACGGCGGCTTTGATACCAGCTATGGCCCGCCAATCGCCAACCGTCGTCACCTAATACTCCCTAGATCGTCATATTGGGTTTCTAGCAACTAAATAGCTAAGGAATTGGGCTTGCGTACTATTTCGCATCCATAGTTAGTTTTGGCGGAATTTGACGTGTGGGCTTGGATCGCTTCTCCTTTATGGCCCTCAGGAGGCCTGGCGTCAATGAAACCGCCTCCTTAGTCTCTCTCTCTCTCTCTCTCTCTCTCTCTCACTAACCTTATCATTAGGGAGAGGAGATAGAATGGTCAAAAGATTAGGGTTAAAGGGGGGGGGGGGGGGGGGGGGGGTCCTAGCCTTTTATAAAGTCTTGGTTGGACCCTCCCATCACGGGCCGAGCCCGGACTCGGCCATACTAGCCAAGCCCATATGGCATAAAGAAACTTTAGTTTCCGTCTTTATTAAATCAATTCCGTAACAGTAAATTTAATCCCGTAAAACGTTGATTACATCTCAATTATAGACGGGAGCCCATCTTAGAATTATAACACTATAGTTGCAAAGTTAACTTTCGAGATCCCATAAGTTCTCTCTCCACAATTCTTGGCTATTCTCGCTATGAAAAATGAGACTTGTCAAGGCAAAAGTTTTTAGTTTGATCTCTCAAAGATCAATTTCAAAATACTTTGTTGTGTATTTCGACACAAGCATCACATCGTATTACAATTTCTTCTAACAGTTGATATTGTGGTGAAGAAACTCGAGATGAAATTGGAAGTTTGATGAACCAAAAAAGCATTAATATTGTTTTAGGCTAATCTTTTCGATTTATAAATTAGGAACTACTTTTGCGTGGTCCCTCCAATATTTCCACGCTTCATTTTGGAATGACAATTCGCCTTCTATAGTTTGATGATCCCCAAGCTGTTCACTTTCTCCTTGTCCATCCAAGCCTTAACAATCCCACGTTCTACAGTTTGTTTACCTTCCGCGCGGATAGGGATTCTAATACTTGTTCATTAAGATCTTGCCATTGCGACCATTTTTGTCTTCTTTTCTGGTGATTTATTTATGCCCCCATCAATCTATCAACTCTCAATTCCAAGCCAATGCCATGCCGATTGGTGGCCAATAAGGAATTAAGAGTTCATAAAATGATAGTTCTCGATGTCCTTAAGGATTGATTTCTTTTCCAAAGTATTGTTCAGTTTTGTGCGACTTTTTTATCGGGTTAATCATATGGATTTCCTTAAACTGGCATTTTTCTATGGAGTATCAGCCCGAACGTCCTTCCCGCGCCTGAAAACCTCTACAAGAGAGAGATCATACCACACCATGTGGTTATGCTCACAAGCCCCTAAAACCGTGGTCACCTCTTCCTCCTCTGTGCCTCGACAAAAGAAGTATGGTCCAACCCAAGCATTTACGTAAAATCTGCCCTTTGGGCATTACTTGGATGGACAAATGGCTAATGGAGGTGTCAGCGCAAATCGGGGACTCACTCCTTTGTTTATGTTTCTTCTTTTCTCTTTATTAACTGACGAACATTACCCACTTCGCAAGCTTGCAAGGTGTAGATAATATTGCTATAACTGATCTATAGTTGTAAAAGCTGTCTTTAACTTTTGGGATCCTATGAGGTCTCCTTTCCCGAGTTTCATTCCTATTCGGTTTATTGACCTCGAGAAAAAATGAATTTTATTAGAAGCAAAATTTTTAGTTCAATCTTCACAAGATCAACTTTCAAAATCAACAAAATTTCGAGTACATAATGTTATATATAATTGGGGATTCTCCAGGATAATTTCTTATTTAGAGATATTTCTATTGATTTTCTATATCTCTCAAGATTGTACGTACATCTTTGATTGTGTGTATCTTGATTAATATATGCTACCTTAGATAGTGATATATTACAAAGCCTATAAATAAGCTGATGTAATGTTCATTATGATATACCGAATTAGACAAATTCCTCATTTCTTCTTCCACGTTATTGTTTTCAACTTGGTATCAAAGCTACCAATCTCGTGGAAACCATAGCGCATCGGCTGCACATTGCGCCCGGTGCTCCCGATACATACCCAAATAAATCCATGCACCCCGAGAATCCCAATAAACCCATTCCTGTAGCTCGCTTAACAGTGTTCACTTTGTGTGTGTAAGTCCTTTCCATGATGGCCGTGATTTGATGCCAACTACAGTGGTCGTGTTGACCGTTTGAGCCTTTTTCATGGAGGTAGTTTTTCTTTCAATGCCAGTCGCACAGGTTGCATCGCTTAGTAACTATTTTCAAAGCAAGCAGTATAGGTTGCATTAGTTATTGCTTCGCAAGAGAGTCGCATCGGCTGCTTGCTATTTCCCCTCTGACTCTCAACCTTTTGTATGTTGTTTGAAGAAGCCGATACATCATCGGACTCTTCAATCTCAAACCAACTAAATCTAAAAGTTTCACCACAAACAGCCAGACGCAACCTCATGGATACCCATGTGTTGCCTTGCTAATCCACCAAGCCAACCAATGAGTGCTGATTTCGTGAAGAAACAACTTTTTGTGGCACTGTTACACTTATTTCAAACTTAAGTTTGACTTAGTCATCTTGAGTTTGAGGAAAAATGTTAGAGATAATTAGGGATTCTCTAAAATAATTTCTTATATAGAGACATTTCTGTAGCTCTCAAGATTGCGCTTATATTTTTGATTGTGTGTATCTTCATTAATATATGTTGCTATATGTTGCATTTTACAGTGATATATTATAAAGCCTATAAATAGGTTGATGTAATGTTCATTATGATATCAAATTACACAGAAATTCTCCATCTCTTCTTCTGCATTATTGTTTTCAACTCATGACAATTCATGAAAATGTCAACGTTGTTTTTGACATTGGCGTGTCATCAAACTACAACTATTCGTAATATTTGTTGCTCTGGTGTCGTAATGTCGTACAACCTCATGGATAGTGAATCTTCTCGATTTGTAATAGTGGAAACTGCTTAGTCTTCTTAATTGTTTATAATAGCAGGAGTTGCGTCTGCACACGTTACCTTCAGTCTAGCTGTATCGCCTGCTGGTCCATCCTAGTCTTACAGATCCCATGTTCCACAACTTGTTCACCTTCTACACAGATCCATCTAGCTTTAGACACCCTTTATGTCCAATACCTTGTTCACCTTCCATAGAAGCAGAGCATTATCAGCCTTCACACATCGTTGTTCCAAACTCCATTTGCATATTCGTCTATGCATCTACGAACCGGTTTTATACAACCAATGAATGCATTATTAGGGTTTATGTATTTTATCATCTTCAAATTATTAAAAATTTTCTCAACAATATCTCCCTTTTATATGATGACCAAAAAAAATCTAAGTTTCAATTTACATATTTGTTCACATGTCAAGTAAATTAGAGCTTTGACTACTGGGAATGAAGAAGATATTTGCTTCTTATGCCAAAATAATATGAGTTTAGAACAAGGCACAAAAAGCGAGCATTGCAATCTCCAAGGTTCGATGAATATAATAAGGAGATACATGTAGAATAACTATGAGCAAAAATACGAAAGTTTGTAGCAACTCTTGCTTCTACCCAAATTTCTTAGTTACATGAAAATTAAGTAAGAGTGGTATTTTCATGTGGAGAGGCTTTTATAAAGCTTAACTACAAATTCTGAAGACTGGGCTCCTCGGTGGTGGAGCATTTCTGCCCCTTTGATTCGGCTCTATTAAATTACGTCTCCGAGATCCAACCTAGAACAATACCTTTAGGTCATTTTGCAGATTTTGTGGGTTCGATTGCACATTTTTCGTTTTTTAATCAAATGTGAGTGCTACAGACTCGTGGCGCATGAGCTCGCATTTATTGCAAACTGCGCGTGGTATCATTTAGGAGAGACATGTTCTCTTCATGTCGAAGTTAAAGGAGTCGGTATTTTTTTACTAGCGCAGGACTTCGACGGCTACACATTTGATGAAGAAGACTCCAAATGTTTGGCATCACAAGGAGTTGCATGAAGACAATCGAGATGATGAATTTTGTTGGATGTATACCCTAAAACAACCATGTAATAGTTAAATGTTAAGGAATTCAATTATGCTATCAATTTTATTATTTAATGGAAAAGACGTATTCATTCATTTGACCGATTATTTATATCAAAATGTGTATATTCACATATATGATTCCATAACATTAGCTATGACTAGACTTATTCTTGAGACGTTACGAATATGCGTGATGGGTTCATAACTAAACTAAATCTTTAAACTGCTCCTGATCGATGGATTATTGAGCAGATATTAATAATCCTATCGAGACCCGAGTGGACACAAATTGTGATGCCTAAGTTAGAACACATGTGCTTGTATTAGGCAAGTTCATTGAATGTGACACACATAAAACGATTAGCAACATGGAAGCTTTTAGCGTGGTCAATATCTAATCGTTCATGCTCTAGTCTTGTTTAAATAACCATCACCTATGTACAGTGTTGACTTGTGTATTAAAGGGCTATGGTTCAGGGGTGCCAATATTGTCATTTGTTTATCCGCCACTGTATTTGATAGTTATAGTTCGTTTGCATATGAAGTTCACATGTGCGTAAAATGGAATCTACCTCCTTGTTACATGCAAGGAACAACAATAATGTCTTATACAATCTAATCTTGACACAGTAATAAGATCTTCAATCGATGATGTAACCGAGAATGAACTGCCAAGTATTGCATGATCTTTTTGTTCGATCAGGATATAGTAAAACATATGGATTGAATTGCACAGTAGCCAAAGTTGATAGTTCATTTTATTCTTAAAGCATTCAAACTATTTAGGTAACCATAAGATATTGCTAGATGTCAATCAAGGTTTATAGGACCTAGAGATTGATTAGGACTATCCATTCTCTTAAGAGTACTAAGATGTTTAGCACAAGCCTTATTGTCGGCTCAATAATGAATTTAGAGATGTCACACAGTTTAACCAAGTCAGGATTGTTCAGAGAATTAGATCGCTTCTATTAAGGGCAGGTCATATTGATGACCAAGAACATTCTAGAGAGGCTAGATTCAGAGGATTCACACCAATACTGAACTAGCTAACGAAATACTTCACCGAATATGCCAACGAACCTTTGGTTCTGGGCCTACGTGTAACAACTCCAACTAGAAAACTATTAGCGCTTGGGCCTAAGCGGGCCTAAATTAAATTAAGTAGCATGAAATTAAATTTAATTTTTTTACCATGGGCGTGCGTGCATCTGATGCACACGAACGCCCCAAAGTGGACACATTAATGTGCCCAAAATGCACACATGCTGCTAATTCTTCTTCTTCCTCTTTTAATTAAACATGCTGCTAATTCTTCTTCTTCCTCTTTTAATTAAAACCAAACTACACATGGTCAGCAGCAATTGCTGTTGCTGACCATGTGCAGCACACGATCAACAACTGTTGTGATTTAGTGATGTGTGCACAATTAGCACCTCTTGCTGATCGTGTGCACAGATGCTTGCTAGGGTATCGGGGCCTTTTATCCTTAGGCCAAGCATCGATGGGCTCAAGCACTAGGAATCGGGGTATGGGCACCGGTCCGAGTCTAGGTGCTCAGACAGGGGTACATCGTGGCCGAGCAAGGTCCATAGAGGTTGAGCTCAAGATCCACTGCTCGTGCTGAGTTCCTTCTTTAAGAAAATAACAAGCAAGTTTATCATACCTAATAGCAAAAAGTATTTTCCAGTTCATTTAAAGTTTCAACCAAACCCCAAAAGTATTGCTAATTTCTTAGAATATGACTTAATAGAAATATGTTTAAGAAATGTGACATTTTTTGCGAAGAAATGGAGCCTACGTTCCCTAATTATTGTTTCATTATGTCTTTCATAATCGGCTTGTTCCACAGATTTGATCAATGCGGGGTAAATTTTTGGGAAAAACTACCAAAACCCCAAACTATACCCATTGTGATACATTTACCCCGAATTTTATTTTGCGACACAAAAAAATCCAAACTTCGCATATTGTGAACCATTTAACCCCATTGCAGTTCCGTCTAAATTCACCCTTAACAAGCTGACATGGACAAGTGGCTCTGACTTGATGCCACATTGGGGAAAAAAAATGCACTATTCATCGTCTTCTCTATTCTTCGCGAACTATTCATGGCGCTCAACATCTTCATTGGTTGCCTAAACTCCTCTTGCACTTTTGCTTCGTTGTCCACTGCTACCTGGATTTCTGACGGCGTTGTTGGCTTGTTCCCGACCATCCACGAGCTTGAAAGATCGAGGTCAAGCCCTCAAGCCAAGTTTGGAGCTCGAGCGGTCATGGTGGCTTCGAAGGTTGGCCTTGGCGATTGCGACCACCCGTGAGCTTCGAAGGTCGAGGTCAAACAGTGAAGCCAAGCTTTGAGCTAGGGCGGCCATGGAGGCCGCGAGCTTCGAGGCTTGCCCATGGCGGCTTGCGACCACCCTCTAGCTTCAAAGTTCAAATTGTTTCAAAGCTTAGCCTTAGCGGCTTGTGACTATCCACTAGTTTAGAAGCTCAAGATCAGAAAAAAGAAAAAAAATTGGGGGAAAGTGAGAAAAATAGAAGGAAATTTTGTACTGTTCATCGTCTTCTCCGTGAGGATTCGCGACCTTGAAAAATTCGATTGATGGAATTCCAGGTCAACAGAATATCAGGTTAATTGACTAACATAATTCAGACCCTCCCAAATCTTACCGAATGGCCAACCTAGGTTCTTTTCATACAAAGTTTTATTCAATCTTGGAGTCGTCACTAATCGTTCTTGCTAGGTCGATTAGAAACCTAAGTAAATTAGCGGGAGATCAAAATTACTTCCACGAACCAGAGATTCAAAATTCGGGACTTGTTATGCTAGATCACTCTAACGCCCTTTTGGTACCATTTTATTTTATGAAAAATCATTTGGGATGATCCGAAAAGGTTTGGGTCAAACTGACCAGAAAGGGCAAAATGGTCATATTTCAAGGCCTCGGGAAGTGAAAATAGATCAAACCAGTTGAATGTGGTCATTTCCTACTTTCCACAATTCTTGAGATTTTTTTTGAAAAATTTCTAAATTTTGAACTTGAGAAGATCTAAACATTTCAAATTTTACACTCATCTCTTCAAAATAAGATTACTTCAAAAGGTATGCCGGACATTCCATAAAGATAAGCATGATTTCGAAATAATAACCAGGAATCAAATCACCACAAGAATGTTCTGGTATCAAAGGAGATGAGCATAGCATCTCGAATTCGGCTTAAAATTTTGGATCATCTAAGTAGATATGCTTCAAATTTTGAAAATCTGAACATATGAGAATGTATTTCATAAGATATGTTCAATATCCCACAAGGTTCATTCAAGTTTCAATTCAAGCAATCTCCACATGTGATGACGGTATCCAAAAAAAAATCATTAGGCAATCATAACCGATCGATTCAGCAAATATTTAAGTATATTCAGAATATTATGGATTGGAAAATTACCTAATTGAAGCCAAATGAAAACTTGATGAACAAGCTTGTGTATTTGGACCACAAAATCGATATTTCATACGGTGTCTGATGGTCGAACAGATGAGACCCAAGCTCTTCTCGATCCTCCTCCCTTGACTTTCCTAATGAAGACCTTCAAATTAGATGGCAAAGATGCAATACCAAGATATGCAAAAATAATACAGAAAAGAAACAACTTCCCTTTGAAGATAGGCCATTGTGCCAACAATCCCCTTCATGGGTGGCCGAATGCTTTTATCAGCAGCTTTGGCTATCCGAATGAGTGAGGAACATATGTGCAGTCTCGCATGCCTTGCACTATTTGTGAGACCATACCCACCACATTGAAGTGGAGCCAACCATAATAATTCTATCATGAGACTTAAACTGTGATATCCTGAGTTTCGATCCATTTTTCCGGAATTTGAATACAGAATGGTAATTTCATGGAGGCGCTATAAATGAATCTCACTTGGAGCTGGCCACTCTGGGATAACTAACCAAAGGGGAAACGCTAGCTAGGAATATAAGCACTTGGACCAAATGGTCGATACGTGTGACTCCTAAAAGCCACCCGTTAGTTTGAGAATTCATTTAAAGCTGTCGTCTTATGAATGAGGCCACGAATTAAGTTCCGGAATAGGACAATCGACTCTCAAGAGTGTTACGGATGTTGAAATTCGTATATGCCTAGAAAGGCGAAAAATGGGCAGATGGATCTCGGAATGCCCAGTGAAAAAAGGGCAAAAGTAGAAATTTCTATCTTGCCCCTGGTTTGAGCTAGAATCCATGGCATGAGGGTAAGAATATTTTTAGAGAGGCTAGAAAAATTTTACGACGAAATCCAGAGTTATTTTCCGATCGCGATTGAGCCAAATCAGCACCGATTGAACCCTACCGGTCCTGAAATCTCACGAATTTCGAGAAATGTCTCGTCGGTCATCTTTTTGACCAATTTGACCAGCTTTGACCGAAAATAATTGAGGCCCAAGCTTTATCAGTCCAAATTTCACTGATAGTAAAAAAATCAGTCAATTCGTTCAGCCTTATGTCGCTTTCAGTGAATAGTGATTTTCAATAATTATCTCTAAGATATTTATATCAAACCACTCAAACCACTCTCTCTCCTCCATTATTTTTCCAGCAGATTCTCTCTCTCCTCTCTCTCCTCTCTCTCTCTCTAATTCGAATCTCTCTCTCTCTCTCTGGCTCTAGTTTTCTGGCCTCAACTTCAATCGGCCGCCAACAGAAATCCGACCTTGGATCGTCGCGATTTTTGGTATGTTGTAGTTCAATGTCTTGTGGTTCTATTCCAACTTGATCACTTCGATCCGAAGTCGTTTGGCCTTTTGAATCTACTTTGACATTTCGGTCGACGAATCTGTTTTTGATTTCCAGATTTTGGATTTTGGTTCCCGTTGATATATATCAACCCCGGCTGTCCCTAGAACCCATATTCATGTCATAATCTTGTTTTCCAGCTCGATTTGATCTTGTTTTAGCCCTTGAACAAACCCGGTTCAAACTAAATCCGCCGAAATCTGCCGTCGTCGTCGTTGCCCGCCGGTCATTGCCACTTCGCCGCCAGATCCTTGGCTGGTTTCAACTTCGTTTAGGTAAGTTAAACCTCTAAACTTCGCTCATGATGTTAGACTTGCCATGGATTAGCTCTAGGGGCCGATTCGTGGTAAATCGGTTTAGGAAAATTGGCCGTACTCGGCGTATTTTGATGGATATCAATTTCTGTGGACTGTGTGTGGGCTGTGGATTGATGAAATGTTGCTTCCATGCTTGAATAATGCTGTTGGTGGTGGTTGGTGTGGTTCCCGCGAGGTTCGGATACCGAAAAATGGATTTTTGGGTATTTAGAGCGAAAACGGGCCAAATAGTATTCTGAAATTACTGTTCACGACCCACGAATACTGTTCACGTGCTGCCCAATTTGATTTTGGTTTGAAAACGACAAGTTTTGTGGGTTTCGTGTGGTTCGAATACCGAAAAATGGGTTTATAGAGCATTTTATGCAAAACCGGGCCGAGCAATATTTTACGTTACTATTCCAAATATTTGGGGGCCCGTGTTCGTGTTCAAAATAATATTTGAAGATATTCCGTGAATACTTGAAAATAATTATTTGGGTCATTTTGGGTCTCACGTGAGAAATTGGGCATTTTTAATAAAATTGGGCACGTGAAAGAAATTGATTGGTTTGGCCATTATGTCAGTCATCTGAATTCAAATATCTGGGCACGTGTTTTAAGTTTTGGCCTAACGTACTTGACCAAGGTTTTTGCACAATTGAAACTGGCATTGTTTCGTATGCCTGAGTGAAATATTTGGACTTGTATTTAAAATGTGGCCTAACGTACTTGGCCGATGATTTATGTCCAAATGAATTTAAAGGATTTTATTGCCTGAAAGGCGAGTGTGACAATTTGGGTTCGCAAAATGAGTTGATTGGCTTGGCCATTTGGCCGAAATATGGATTGAATATTTGGACTTGTATTTGAAATGTGGCCTAACGTACTTGGCCGATGATTTCTGTCCAAATGAATTTAAAAGGGGTTTTTACTGCTTGAAAGGCGAATGCGACGGTTTTCGCATGTTTGATTGCATATCATTGTGATTTGGCGTAAAATGTAGCCATGAAGTCACTTGGCGTAAATGTAGTCATTGGTGTAAAATGTAGCCATAGAGGCATAAAATGTAGCCTCAGAGGCGGAAAACGTAGCCTCGTGCGCCCTGAAGCGTAAGACGCGAGGTAGCTGGAGTGATAAGGTGCCAACCTGAGGCGTCCCATACGCGGGTTGCGGCACGGACCTGACGCGCCTATATGACGCGGGTCAAATTGGCTGTTAAGCCGAGGCTCAAAATTGAGCGTACATGCATATGTATTTGCATTGATTGTCCTGGATTGGACGTGGTTTCAAATTGAAAGTTTAATTGCCTTTGTTGAGCTATTAACTGGTCGTGTTATTTCTCGTTATCTGAACTTTGTGTGGTCTTGGATTGAACCTGTTAAAAATGCTTTATATGCTTGGCCACCTGTGGCGATTTTTCTAAATTTGAACTGCTTTTTGCAATGGAATTTGGCCCGGTGATTTTGAGTACCTGAGTTGGGACCTGAGAGTTTGGTCTAGGTTTGTTTAGCATCCTAAGAGGAGATTAGGGGTTAGCTTGCTGAGATTTGTTCTCATAGGTGATTGCCCTTATTTTTCAACCTCCACCCTTAGCAGTGAATGTAATACAGTAAGCAGGGGATCCAGAAGGAAATTGATCCAGAGACTAGCCCTTCCTGGACCAGATGGTGGGACGGATGATGATGAGTAGGGTGGAGGCAGAAGCCCCTTGGCAGAAATTTGATTGGTTTGCTCGCTATTGGAGTTGAGAAACTTGCCGACCTAAGCCTGTTTGTTGTAAAGGTCGAGCAATGGATTGTAATGAGGTGATGAAACCTTGAACTGTGTATATGACATTATTCTGGAAGTTGTATGAAAGGGCATGTAATATATAAAGTGTGATTTGGTGAATTGATTGGTCTGTCTCTCTCTCTACCCTTATTCTGTGTATGAGATTGAATGAGCTCGTTTCCGTTGCCTAAGGACTCTGAGGTCGTTTGGTTACGACGAGTTTCCTGGGCCGTCGTGGTTGTCGACCATTCGACCGTACAGGTATGACGGGGATGTTGCGTGGCTCGTGGGTTCGAGGCGTGACATAAACCAAGCCCAAACACTGGTGTAAGTTCTAGTTACAAGCCCTCCCAAGATGGTGCCCATCAACAAAATAGCGCTAGAGCAATCATATGCATAAGTGCTTTAACCCTAGTGGACTAAAATAACTCCATGAGAGCATGTTGATCATGAGTTAGATAAAGGTGTCACAAGATCAAGTCGATCGTGAACCAAATAACGATCAAGGACACAAGAGCAGGTTAATCGTGAACTGATGAATATCGCATGAGAGTAGGTTGAATATGAGTTATGTAAATATCTAGATCAAGATCATGAGAGCATATCGATCATGGCTTTAAAAGACAAAGATCAAGAACACGAGAGCAGGTTGATCGTGAACTAAATAACGATCAAAGACACAAGAGTAGGTCATCGCGAACAGATGAATATCTATGGTTGTTGCCTGACATGATTGCTTTTTGAACAGACACTCGAAGATTCATTCTAAGGATGCTCCGGGGAGGTTAAGTTTTGACCCATATGGTAGGTCAACTCATGACAGATTTCTAATAAAAGGATTCTACTGATTAAAATCGGTTAAGACTTAATCCGCATGGTAGGTCACCCCATGACAGATTCCTAATGAAAGGATTCTACTGAGTGGCTTTCCCGATGTAAGGTTCACTGAAGAAAAAGCCTATAAGGACTTTGTGTCTGTAGGAAGGACTTTATGCCTGTAGAAAGAATTTTGTGCCTGTAGAAAGAACTTAGTGCCTATAGGAAGGACTTTGTGCCTGTAGAAAGGACTTTTGAAAATGAACCGTTCCGTATTGGGGTTTCCAATGGAAGGGCTCCGGAGACGGCATATCCTACTAAAAGGGCTCATCTAAGTAGTGCCTGCAACTAGGACTTGAAAATGTACCGTTCTATGTTAAAAGTCACCATGAATTACCTACGTGTCACTTTTGGGTAGACAGAAGGAGTATGCTGAAAGGTTGACTTTGGGTACCAATTTGGGATCTATGGAGACCATGAATCCTGCAAAAGGTCAAATCCGATTTATCTTACCATGAAGGGTGTCATTGTGGGATCTGGGGAGACTAGGAATTCTGCAGAAGCTCAAACCTAAATGATCTTACCATGAAGGGTGCCATTCTGAGATCTGAGGAAACCAGGAATCCTGCAGAAGCTCAAACTCGGATTAGATTCTCTTGTCGCTTTAGGAATAAGCCAAAGAGATAGAGATCAAAATATCTCGAACATTTCTATTTTCGAGACAATCATGCATCATTGAAGAAGGTGGATACTTGTATGTGCCGCAATGGATTCGAGTGCCTTGACAATCATAAAAATTCATTTTTTGAGGAGTTCAGGTTGAAGGTACACTTACCTGAGAGCTTGGAAGATTACCTGACGAGCACTTGCTAGCAGGGCTTGGTCATTCAATAATCCAAATAAATGTATCGCGCGAATCTCATCAATGGAAGCACTAATAGGAGCATGTCGGCCATATCTCGTCAGGACGAACACGAAGAGGGATGCGTCACACAATTCTCATCAGTGTGACCGCAATGAGAGATGTGCCTCTGAGATGAGGCAGAATAAGCACATAAGTGTGTGCACCTGAGATAAGTCAGGACAATACAAAAGCAGGATGTGCACTTGGAATAGAGATTAAAGCAATCATGGTATATAACACAGTGCAACATCATCTATCGACAAATCTTATGATCTTTTGCTTGCATCACGAACTTCACTAGGGATTTTATCAATAAGGAAACCGATTTAATCCGTTCGATAAATCTAATCAACATTGAGTGAGAAACTTTCAGTCAGAAAGGTCTTCCACTCCCTCCCATGAAAAGGCTCTTTTTAAAACCCGACCGCTGATACGGGTGTGAGTATCACTCAAAACTATCACCATCATGCTTGACAAGGGCCCAAGTATTCTCGCAATTAGTATGACCAGACTAATCTGAAAGGTCTTTGCAAGGACCGTAATGTAGGCTTGGTAAAAGGCTTATCAAAGGGGACTCATGAGAGATACTTGGCTTTGAAATGGACAGCTGTCATCAGTTTCATAAGGTTTACAAGTCAGGAACCCTATGACATGAGATAAAATAATCATGCTCGCACTTCTTCAAGCGGCACTTATAAACATTTGAAATCCTATGTTAACTCAAGTACCCTAAATATGAAGAGGCTTTGAGTATGGGTTGTAACGTGAGCTTTAGGTAAACTCGAAATGGAAGGCCTATTTATAACAAATGGGAGTGTACCATGAGGAAATTGGTGATCACCCATTCTTGATGCTTTTGCCACTAATTCTTGCTTTGGTAGTTTTACCAGTTCCTTCTGAGGATTTGCCAAATAGTTTTTCTTTTGAGGAGCACATCAATTTTGCCAATGCTTTACTCTCTCCTCTTTGATTTATTTTTCTTTATAGAGAGAAATCTTTTTTTGAAAGGGAGGTTTTGCCCGTCTTTTTTGAGAGAGGGAGAGGGAGAGAGAGAGAGAGAGAGAGAGGAGAGAGAGAGAGAGAGAAGAGAGAGAGGGCCCCACTTGATAGATTTTTTCTTGTGCACTTTCCTCAAAGATTTTTCTCTAAGCTTCCAATTGCCTCAAGTCACTTCAATCTTCATTTGTTTACTAGTTGAGATGATCCCTTCGATTCACCATGGGAATGATCACCGATTTGGGTTGAAATAAATCCACCGTTCAAGTTTGGGTAAGCTAAGGGTATGGTGTGGAGGGATATAGAAAGGAAATGCTCTTCATCATGTCTAAGGTACTTGAACTAACACAAAATTCGCATGCAATAAATGTTCATGAAGATTGATGCGAGTGAAAGCAAGAAAATTCTAACCATCTTGAGCGTCTTTTGGGAATTTGTCCCAATGTGGGATTGTTTATAATAGGGGTAGGAAATGAATTCTCCATTCAAAGGGGTTAACTAAAGGGCAACCTGTAGTATGTATGATAGAGGAAATGAATGCCTCTCATCATTCTAGTTTTCATACTTTTCGCGAGATAATCCATTACTTTGTAGGCACGGAATTTCCACTCAACTTACTAGGGTTTGATATGGAGGGCGTGTATAGAGATGGCTTACCTTTCATCGTCTTGACATTCCTCGTTTAATATGATCATTTTCATAGAGTAGAATAGATTGCCTGATTAAAACTCTCCCCATTGGAGGTTGCAATACAGACAAAACCATGTATGAAATTTTGTAATATGTGAGCACCTTTTAAGCATGCAAAATGTAGCAATGACTTGCATAGCTTCATGAAAGATTCATGCATATTTTTAAGAGTGAACTATGCAAGCGTGTTCAGATCTGTAAGAAGACTCCCAGGAATGGGGACTGTAATTGCCCATGCATCAACAAGCGGATTCAGCAAGTGAGAGCTTAATCTTTGGATTGGGGATGACTCGTTCCCAACTTTTGCCCCTACACAAGAAAAAACATGTGTGAATGAGTCGAATAAAGAATTGAAACATTCCATTTTGTTTAATGACAACAACGGTGTTGACACCTAAATTTTGATTTTTCTTTCTTTATATATATTGCACAAAAATGAGAATTAATTCTCACACAAAAAAAATAATAAATGTTCAGCAGCTTTTTATTTTTTTTTTATTTTATTTTTTGTTTTGCTTATCATTTGCTTCGGGCCCCGAGCGGATTTAAATTATGCAGGAAGTCTGGACCAAGGATAGTAATGATCTTTACTGAAAAGTTGAGATTTGTTCGCCGAGTCGAGGGTTAGGCCGATAGGGGTAGACTGAATTTTTAAATTCAAATCAGCCCATTTCGGTATTTTAATTAAAAAAGGGGTTTTTAAATTAATATATTCATTTAATTAATTAAAGCCCGGTTCGAGCCCGCATAGATAAGGCCCATGAGAAAGGCGGCCGAGCCATTGGTCAAAAGAAAGGACATATTCCATATCAAGATTAAAAAAAAAAGAGAGTAGGAAGGAATCGCGCGTGTATATTCAGTTTTTGTCTTGGAGCTCAATCCTCTTGTGCCTATAAAAGAGACCTTCATTCACACACGTCAGAAAAGGGGAACTCTCGGGAGGAGACAACAAACTCCAGAGAAACTTGAGAGAACACGCGTGAGGCAAGAGTGATTTCGGCTTTGGTTGCTGTTTGGTGCCGTGTGATCCCCTTCTTGCCGCCTGTTTACCGCAAACCAAAAGCTCCCCCTCCTGCTGTCCTTATTGTTGTTCGGCGGTTTCAACGACATCCTCTACTGCACCGAGAATTTGACTCTGCAGCCGAAGACTCCTCTGCTGATTTCACTGCCCTGAGAAGCCGTCCGTTGTTGCTGACTTTCAACACCAACTCCCCTGTCAGCTTCTGCAACTTGCTGTACAAGGAAGACTACTGCTGCATCGAAGAAACTTGTTGCTGATTCGCCTCTTCCGCGCAAAATTTCGAAGCCAAATCAATCCAGAAGTGCTTGACTGGAGTCGCAAGTTCGTGCAAGTTCAAATTAGGGAAATTTACCTTGCATTAAGGTAATTTTCTTATCTCAGAACTTTTAGACGTATTCGCGTTTCGTCATATTTTGTTGCATCTTGTATATCTACGTCATATCTTTGCATTACATCAAAGTGGATATTTTTCAAATAGTAGGCTGAATTAGAAAATTTTCTTTCCTAATCCGCAACTTGTCATATATCGGGAAAATCCTCTTTAGACACTTATTGATGGAATACTCGATTAGGCAAGGATTTGCGTTCAATCTTTAATCGTAAGATTACGAATTAAAGATTGGATTCAAATATTCGCGAACGTTTGCAAAACTTGATTGATATATCCACTTTCTTGATCGGCATATTTACTTTCCTATTTTGACTTGGATTGCCTGATTATTATATTTTTTTGAATATATCCGTCGCATGATACAATCTCCGAAAATCAAAAAAAATTTGCATTCATTCATATTCCATAGTTTGAACATTGCATATCTTTTAAAAATAGCATCATGTAGATAATTGCATATCTTACTTTTTGTAAATATTTAGGTTAGATTGCTTTTAGGATAGAAATTGCATGTTTTAATAGAATCTCATGTCTAAAATAATCCTCTTTAATATATTAGGGTTTAGGTCTTTAAACTCTAAATATGCAAGTAAATATTGTTTTGACATAGTTCTATTTAGGAATAAATTCATCCGAAAATAAAAAATAATCATACTTGCCATGTCATCCTATGCTTCGTCATCATTGCCAACCAATCATACTTGCCATATCACTATTGCTACGTACGTTTGTGCCATGTTATCCATGCCATGTTCATATTTGAGCTATGTCATCTATGCCATGTCATCCATGCACGTCATTACTTTTTTTTTTTTTTTGGCCATGCCATTATAGGTTGCATATTAGACTTGCATTTAATTCATGTCATCATCTTAGAATAATTTCATGCATGGCATATAGTATAGTCTATTCAGTGCATTTATAAAGATCGCTTAGGTTAATCAATTAATGTCGCCTTCCAAAATTGAGAAATAAAAGGCGAAGCTAATTAGATTGAGTTATAACCTAAGTCGATCTTTATAAATGCATGAAAGACTATACTATATGTCAATGCATGAAAGAATTATTCTAAGATGCAATGCACATAATTAAATGCAAGTCTAAAATGGTACCTATATGGCATGGCAAAAAAAAAAAAGGAATGCCGTATGATGGCATGGGGACAACACGAGAATGACATGCAAGGATGTGGCACACAAGTATTCGACGTCAATAATATTGTGATTAGAAGTAAAAGAACGAAGCGTGATGACATGGCAATTACATTATAAATTTTTTATTTTCGGAATTTTTCAGGGACAATAGTATGTCCTAAAATACCTATAACATAATATCTTGCATATTTAGAGTTTAATTGACCTAAACCCTAATATATTAAAGATGGATTATTTTAGACATGAGATTCTATTAAAACATGCAATTTCTATCCTAAAATGCAATCTAACCTAATATTTTACAAAAAGTAAGAAATGCAATTATCTACATGATGCTATTTTTAAAAGATATGCAATGTCAAATATGGAATATGAATGAATGCAATTTTTTTTTGAATTTTCGAGATTGTATCATGCGACGGATATATTCCAAAAAAAATATAATAATCAGGCAATCCAGATCAAAATAGGAAAGTAAATATGCCGATCAAGAAAGTGGATATATCAATCAAGTTTTGCAAACGTTTCGCGAATATTTGAATCCATCCTTAATTCGTAATCTTACGATTAAAGATTGAACGCAATCCTTGCCTAATCGAGTATTCATCAATAATTCTAAAGATGGATTTTCCCGATTATATGACAAGTTGCGGATTAGGAAAGAAAATTTTCCTAATCAGCCTATATTTTGAAAAATATCCACTTTGATGTAATGCAAGATATGACGAGATATACAAGATGCAACAAAAATAGACAAGCGAATACGTCTAAATTCGAGATAAGAAAATTACCTTAATTGCAAGGTAAATTCCCTAATTTGAACTTGCACGAACTTGCGACTCCAGTCAAGCACTTCTGATTGATTTGGCTTCGCAATTTTGCGCGTGGAAGAGGCGAATCAGCAACAAGTTTTTCTTCGATGCAGGGCAGTACCTCCATTCGTACAGCAAGTTTGCAGAGCTTGACAGGGGAGTTGGTGTTGAAGTCAGCAACAACGGACGGCTTCTCATCTAGGGCAGTGAATCGCAGAGATTCTTCGGCTGCAGAGTCAAATTCTCGGTGCAGTAGAGGAGTCGTTGAAACCGAACAACAAAGGGACAGCAGGAGGGGGAGCTTTTTTTGGTTTCGGTCAACACAGCGGCAAGAAAGGGGATCACACGGCCCAAACAGCAACCAAAGCCGAAATCACTCTTGCCCTCACGCGTGTTCTCTGTCTCAAGTTTTCTCTGAATTTTTTTGTCTCCCCCCGAGTCCCTTTTTCTGACGTGAATGAAGGTCTCTTTTATAGGCACAAGAGGATTGAGCTCCAAGACAAAACTGAATATACACGCGCGATTCCTTTCTCTCTTTTTTTTTAATCTTTGATTATGAGAATATGTCCTTTCCTTTTGACCAATGTGCTCGGCCGCCTTTTCTCATGGGCTTATCTATGGGGCTTCGAACCGGGCTTTAATTGATTAAATGAATAATTAATTAAAAACCCCTTTTTTATTAAATTACCGAAATGGGCTGATTTGAATTTAAAAATTCAGTCTAACCCCTATCGGCCCAACCCTCCGACTTCGCGAACAAATCTCAACTTTCTCTCAGTAAAGATCATTACATATCCTTGGTCCAGACTTCCTGCATATTAAATCCTGCTCGGGCCCGATGCAAATGATAATGCAAAACAAAAAAAAAAAATAAAATAAAAATAAAAATAAAATGCATGAACATTTTATTATTTTTTTTTGTGTGAGAATTATTCTCATTTTTGTGCAATATATATAAAGAAAGAAAAATCAAAATTTAGGTGTCAACACCGTTTGTTGTCATTAAACAAATGGAATGTTTCAATTCTTTTATTCGACTCATTCACACATGTTTTTTCTTGTGTATGGGCAAAAGTTGGGACGAGTCTTCCCCAATCCAAAGATTAAGCTCTCACTTGCTAAATCCGCTTGTATATGCATGGGCAATTTACAGTCCCCATTCCTGGGAGTGTTCTTACAGATCTGAACACGCTTGCATAGTTCACTTCTTAAAAATATGCATGAATCTTTCATGAAGCTACGCAAGTCATTGCTACATTTTGCATGCTTAAAAGGTGCTCACACATTACAAAATTTCATACATGGTTTTTATCTGTATTGCTAACCTCCAATGGGGAGAGTTTTAATCAGGCAATCTATATTCTACTCTATGAAAATGATCATATTAAACGAGGAATGTCAAGACGATGAAATGTAAGCCATCTCTATACACTGCCCTCCATATCAAACCCTAGTAATTGAGTGGAAAATTCCGTGCCTACAAAGTAATGGATTATCTCGCGAAAAGTATGACACCAGAATGATGAGAGGCATTCATTTCCTCTATCATACATACTATAGGTTGCCCTTTGGTTAACCCCTTTGAATGGAGAATTCATTTCCTACCCCTATTAAAAAACAATCCCACATTGGGACAAATTCCCAAAAGAGGCTCAAGATGGTTAGAATTTTTCTTGCTTTCACTCCCATCAATCTTCAAGAACACTTATTGCATGCGAATTTTGTGTTAGCTCAAGTACCTTAGACATGATGAAGAGCATTGTCCTTTCTATATCCCTCCTCCACACCATACCCTTAGCTTACCCAACTTGAACGGTGGATTTATTTCAACCCAAATCGATGATCATTCCCATGGTGAATCGAAGGGATCATCTCAAACTAGTAAAACAAATGAAGATTGAAGTGACTTGAGGCATTGGAAGCTTAGAGAAAAATCTTTGAGGAAAGTGCACAAGAAAAATCTATCAAGTGGGGCCTCTCCTCTCTCTCTCTCATCTCTCTCTCTCTCTCTCTCTCTCTCTCTCTCTCTCTCACCTCTCCCTCTCAAAAAGACGGAAAAACCTCCTTTCAAAAAAGATTTCTCTCTATCAAGAAAAATAAATCAAGAGGAGAGAGTAAAGCATTGGCAAAAATTGATGTGCTCCTCAAAGGAAAACTATTTGGCAATCCTCAGAAGGAACTGGTAAAACTACCAAAGCAAGAATTAGTGTGGCAAAAGCATCAAGAATGGTGTCGCCAATTTCCTCATGGTACACTCCCATTTGTTATAAATAGGCCTTCCATTTCGAGTTTACCTAAAGCCACGTTACAACCCATACTTAAAGCCTCTTCATATTTAGGGCACTTGAGTTAACATAGGATTTCAAATGTTTATAAGTGCCGCTTGAGAAGTGCGAGCATGATTATTTTATCTCATGTCATAGGGTTCCTGACTTGTAAACCTTATGCAACTGATGACAGCTGTCCATTTCAAAGCCAAGTATCTCTCATGAGTCCCCTTTGATAAGCCTTTTACCAAGCCTACATTACGGTCCTTGCAAAGACCTTTCAGATTAGTCTGGTCATACTAATTGCGAGAATACTTGGGCCCTTGTCAAGCATAATGGTGAAGTTTTGAATGATACTCACACCCGTATCAGCGATCGGGTTTTAAAAAAGAGCCTTTTCATGGGAGGGAGTGGAAGACCTTTCTGACTGAAAGTTTCTCACTCAATGTTGATTAGATTTATCGAACGGATTAAATAGGTTTCCTTATTGATAAATCCCCAGTGAAGTTTCGTGATGCAAGCAAAAGATCATAAGATTTGTCGATAGATGATGCTGCACTGTGTTTATATACCATGATTGCTTTAATCTCTATTCCAAGTGCACATCCTGCTTTTGTATTGTCCTGACTTATCTCAGGTGCACACACTTATGTGCTTATTCTGCCTCATCTCAGAGGCACATCTCTCATTGCGGTCACACTGATGAGAATTGTGTGACGCATCCCTCTTCGTGTTCGTCCTGACGAGATATGGCCGACATGCTCCTATTAGTACTTCCATTGATGAGATTCGCGCGATACATTTATTTGGATTATTGAATGACCAAGCCCTGCTAGCAAGTGCTCGTCAGGTAATCTTCCAAGCTCTCAGGTAAGTGTACCTTCAACTTGAACTCCTCAAAAAATGAATTTTTATGATTGTCAAGGCACTCGAATCCATTGCGGCACATACAAGTATCCACCTTCTTCAATGATGCATGATTGTCTCGAAAATAGAAATGTTCGAGATATTTGATCTCTATCTCTTTGGCTTATTCCTAAAGCGACAAGAGAATCTAATCCGAGTTTGAGCTTCTGCAGGATTCCTGGTTTCCTCAGATCTCAGAATGGCACCCTTCATGGTAAGATCATTTGGGTTTGAGCTTCTGCAGGATTCCTGGTCTCCCCAGATCCCACAATGACACCCTTCATGGTAAGATAAATCGGATTTGACCTTTTGCAGGATTCATGGTCTCCATAGATCCCAAATTGGTACCCAAAGTCAACCTTTCAGCATACTCCTTCTGTCTACCCAAAAGTGACACGTAGGTAATTCATGGTGACTTTTAACATAGAACGTTCATTTTCAAGTCCTAGTTGCAGGCACTACTTAGATGAGCCCTTTTAGTAGGATATGCCGTCTCCGGAGCCCTTCCATTGGAACCCCAATACGGAACGGTTCATTTTCAAAAGTCCTTTCTACAGGCACAAAGTCCTTCCTATAGGCACTAAGTTCTTTCTACAGGCACAAAATTCTTTCTAACAGGCATAAAGTCCTTCCTACAGACACAAAGTCCTTATAGGCTTTTTCTTCAGTGAACCTTACATCGGAAAGCCACTCAGTAGAATCCTTTCATTAGGAATCTGTCATGGGGTGACCTACCATGCGGATTAAGTCTTAACCGATTTTAATCAGTAGAATCCTTTTATTAGAAATCTGTCATGAGTTGACCTACCATATGCGTCAAAACTTAACCTCCCCGGAGCATCCTTAGAATGAATCTTCGAGTGATGTTCAAAAAGCAATCATGTCAGGCAACAACCATAGATATTCATTGTTCGCGATGACCTACTCTTGTGTCTTGATCGTTATTTAGTTCACGATCACCTGCTCTCGTGTTCTTGATCTTTGTCTTTATTAGCCATGATCGATATGCTCTCATGATCTTGATCTAGATATTTACATAACTCATATTCAACCTACTCTCATGAGATATTCATCAGTTCACGATTACACCTGCTCTTGTGTCCTTGATCGTTATTTGGTTCACGATCGACTTGATCTTGTGACACCTTTATCTAACTCATGATCAACATGCTTCATGGAGTTATTTTAGTCCACTAGGGTTAAAGCACTTATTGCATATGATTGCTCTAGCGCTATTTTGTTGATGGGCACCATCTTGGGGGGCTTGTAACTAGAACTTACACCAGTGTTTGGGCTTGGTTTATGTCACGCCTCGAACCCACGAGCCACGCAACATCCCCGTCATACCTGTACGGTCGAATGGTCGACAACCACGACGGCCCAGGAAACTCGTCGTAACCAACGACTCAGAGTTCCTTAGGCAACGGAAACGAGCTCATTCAATCTCAGACACAGAATAAGGGTGAGAGAGAGACAGACCAATCATTCACCAAATCACACTTTATATATTACATGCCCTTTCATACAACTTCCAGAATAATGTCATATACACAGTTCAAGTTTTTCATCACCTCATTACAATCCATTGCTCGACCTTTACAACAACGGCCTAGGTCGGCAAGTTTCTCAACTCCATAGCGAGCAAACCAATCAAATTTTTCTGCCAAGGGGCTTCTGCCTCCACCCTACATCAAAATCTCATCCGTCCACCATCTGGTCCAGGAAAGGCTAGTCTCTGGATCAATTTCCCTTCTGGTCCCCTGCCTACTTGTATTACATTCACTGCTAAGGATGGAGGTCTGAAAAATAAGGGAATCACCTATGAGAACAAATCTTCAGCAAGCTAACCCCTAATCTCCTCTTTAGGATGCTAAACAAACCTAGACCAAACTCTCAGGTCCCAACTCAGGTACTCAAAATCACCGGCCCAATTCCATTGCCAAAAAGCAGTTCAAATTTAGAAAAATCGCCACAGGCTGGCCAAGCATATAGAGCATTTTTAACAGTTCAATCCAAGACCACACAAAGTTCAGATAACGCAGAAATAACACGACCAGTTAATAGCTCAACAAAGGCAATTAAACTTTCAATTTGAAACCACGTCCAATCCAGGACAATCAATGCAAATACATATGCATGTACGCTCAATTTTGAGCCTCGGCTTAACAGCCAATTTGACCCGCGTCATATAGGCGCGTCAGGTCCGTGCCGCAACCCGCGTATGGACGCCTCAGGTTGGCACCTTATCACTCCAGCTACCTCGCGTCTTACGCTTCAGGGCGCACGAGGCTACGTTTTCCGCCTCTGAGGCTACATTTTATGCTCTATGGCTACATTTTACACCAATGACTACATTTTACGCCAAGTGACTTCATGGCTACATTTTACGCCAAGTCACAATGATATGCAATCAAACATGCGAAAAC
This sequence comes from Psidium friedrichsthalianum, assembly GCA_019149425.1. NCBI lineage: Eukaryota > Viridiplantae > Streptophyta > Magnoliopsida > Myrtales > Myrtaceae > Psidium > Psidium friedrichsthalianum. Next base: position 54,355 of record JAGVVM010021534.1, read on the forward strand.
CGTCGCATTCGCCTTTCAAGCAGTAAAACCCTTTTTAAATTCATTTGGACAGAAATCATCGGCCAAGTACGTTAGGCCACATTTCAAATACAAGTCCAAATATTCAATCCATATTTCCGGCCAAATGGCCAAGCCCATCACTCATTTTGCGAACCCAAATTGTCGCACTCGCCTTTCAGGCAATAAAATCCTTAAATTCATTTGGACATAAATCATCGCCAAGTACGTTAGGCCACATTTTAAATACAAGTCCAAATATTTCACTCAGGCATACAAAACAATGCCAGTTTCAATTGGCAAAAACCTTGGCCAAGTACGTTAGGCCAAAATTTAAAACACGTGCCCAAATATTGAATTCAGATGGCCGACATAATGGCCAAACCATCAATTCTTTCACGTGCCCAATTTATTAAAATGCCCAATTTCTCACGTGGGACCCAAAATGACCCAAATAATTATTTTCAAGTATTCATGGAATATCTTCAAATATTATTTTGAACACGAACGGGCCCCCAAATATTTGAATAGTAACGATAAAATATTGCTCGGGCCCGTTTTGCATAAAATGCTCTTAAACCCTTTTTCGGTATTCGAACCACACGGAACCCACAAAACTTGTGTTTTCAAACCAAAATCAAATTGGGCAGCACGTGAACAGTATTCGTGGGTCGTGAACAGTAATTCAAGAACACTATTTGGCCCGTTTTCGCTCTAAATACCCCAAAAATCATTTTTCGGTACCGAACCTCGCGGGAACCACACCAACCACCACCAACAGCATTATTCAAGCATGGACAGCAACATTTCATCAATCCACAGCCCATTCACAGTCCACAGAAATGATTTCCATCAAATACGCCGATACGGCCAATTTTCCTAAACCGATTTACCACGAATCGGCCCTAGAGCTAATCCATGGCAAGTCTAACATCATGAGCGAAGTTTAGAGGTTTAACTTACCTAACGAAGTTGAAACCACCAAGGATCTGGCGGATGTGGCGATGACCGCGGCAACGACGACGACGGCGGATTTCGGCGGATTTAGTTTGAACGGTTTGTTCAAGGGCTAAAACAAGATCAAATTCGAGCTGGAAAACAAGATTATGACATGAATAGGGTTCTAGGGACAGCCGGGGTTGATATATATCAAGGGAACCCAAAATCAAAATCTGGAAATCAAACAGATTCGTCGACCGAAATGTCAAAGCAGATTCAAAAGGCCAAACGACTTCGGATCGAAGTGATTCAGTTGGAATAGAACCACAAGACATTGAACTACAACATACCCAAAATCGCGATGATCCAACGGTCGGATTTCCGTCGGCGGCGATTGAAGTTGGGCCAGAAAACTGGAGCCAGAGAGAGAGAGAGAATTCGAGAGAGAGAGGGAGAGAGGAGAGAAGATTCTGCTGGAAAATAATGGAGGAGAGAGAGTGGTTTGATAATAAATATCTTAGAGATAATTATTGAAAATCACTATTCACTGAAAGCGACATAAAGCTGAACGAATTGACTGATTTTTTTACTATCAGTGAAATTTGGACTGATAAAGCTTGGGCCTCAATTATTTTCGGTCAAAGCTGGTCAAATTGGTCAAAAAGATGACCGACGAGACATTTCTCGAAATTCGTGAAATGTCAGGACCGGTAGGGCTCAATCGGTGCTGATTTGGCTCAATCGCGATCGGAAAATAACTCCGGATTTCGTCGTAAATTTTTTTCTAGCCTCTCTAAAAATATTCTTACCCTCATGCCAGGATTCTAGCTTCAAACCAGGGCAAGATAGAAATTTCTAATTTTGCCCTTTTTCACTGGGCATTCCGAGATCCATCTGCCCATTTTTCGCCTTTCTAGGCAAGGTCGAATTCACAACTGTAACACTCATGAGAGTCGATTGTCCTATTCCGGAACTTAATTCGTGGCCTCATCATAAGACGACAGCTTTAAATGAATTCTCAAACTAACGGTGGCTTTTAGGAGTCACACGTATCGACCATTTAGTCCACGTGCTTATATTCCTAGCTAGCGTTCCCTTTGGTTAGTTATCTCAGAGTGTGCCAGCTCCAAGTGATATTCATTTATAGCGCCTCCATGAAATTACCATTCTGTATTCAAATTCCGGAAAATGGATCGAACTCAGGATATCACAGTTTTAAGTCTAATGATAAGAATTATTATGGTTGGCTCCACTTTTCAATGTTGGTGGGTATGGTCTCACAAATAGTGCAAGGCATGCGAGACTGCACATATGTTCCTCACTCATTCGATAGCCAAAGCTGCTGATAAACGCATTCGGCCACCCATGAAGGGATTGTTTGGCACAATGGCCTTCTTCAAAGGAAGTTGTTTTCTTTTCTGTATTATTTTTGGCATATCTTGGTGTTGCATCTTTGCCATCTAATTTGAAGGTCTTCATTAGGAAAGTCAAGGGAGGAGGATCGAGAAGAGCTTGGTCTCATCGGTTCGACCATCAGACACCGTATGAAATTCGTTTTTGTGGTCCAATACACAAGCTTGTTCATCAAGTTTTCTTTGGCTTCACAATTAGGTAATTTTCCATCCATAATATTCTGAATATACTTAAATATTTGCTGAATCGATCCGGTTATGATTGCCTAATGATTTTTTTTTGGATACCGTCATCACATGTGGAGATTGCTTGAATGAAACTTGAATGACCTTGTGGGATAGTGAACATATCTTATGAAAACACTTCTCATATGTTCAGATTTTCAAATTTGAAGCATATCTACTTAGATGATCCAAAATTTTAAGCCGAATTCGAGATGCTATGCTCATCTCTTTGATACCAGAACATTCTTTTGGTGATTTGAATTCCACTTGTCCATTATTTCGAATCATCTTATCTTTTATGAATGTCCGGCATACCC